>JAZGTK010003221.1:0-28144 GCA_036877625.1 Ambastaia sidthimunki | reverse complement strand
ATGCATTCCCAAAAAAGCATGTTGCACTTTAAACCCAAGAGTTGTCTGCTTGTTTGTCTATTGTATTGGAAAAACATCAACCCTGTAGATTATTACCTTCTGTGTGTATCGATTGTTCTGGGGGATTTCCTGGTTTTTTTCCAGATCATGAATGCATTAATGTGAGAGTAAAATTCTGGAAAACTGTACTGACTGTTGATCCCAGGTTATTGTATCTTCACCTAGCAAACTATACTGTGACTTATTAAAAACTACTGAATTTCATGTTTCATGTATTAATTGTATAGATTTGTACAATTCAGCTAAGGTGTTCTTTACCTCAGTGTTGACATCTTGCTTTAAAGTGACTGAAGTTTTTTCCCTTCTGTACAAAAAGCTCTAAAATGTGTCTTCCAATTGGTGTAAAATAAAAGTTTAGCCTGTGTTTCTTTCAGTTACTTTCAACTGTTTTTTTTTTCGGATACGCTATATTATTAAGTCTTTTTTATGATCTTAACTTCATTATGCAGAGCTTATATCAGGACACTCATGTTGGGGGGGAGACGGGGTGAATGTAACATTGTGAATGGCTGGTATTCAAATACTGCAGAGTTCAGTGGACAAAGATTCCACTGGGGTCTCGTAACTGATCAGGGGAAGAATGAATCTCCACCGAGCTCCTGTACACCTGCTCATCAGATCCTGCTGTATTGAGAAGAATGCTGCGCTTGATGGATCAAAAAGGGCCATTGTCATAAAGACAATAATGCATCTATTCTGTCTCTAGGTAGTGACTTAAGTTCTTTAAATGCAAAGTTCACTGGCGCAAAAGTTTAAGAAAAGCAACCAAGACCAAGAATACCAATAAGCTAGTTGTCTAACTATTTCTGTAAGTGGAAGGTTTACCATTCTGTCTATGAATAAATATCACCAGAAAAGGTGGAACTTGCAGACCAGATAAACGTCCCTGAATGTTTTGTCTCATAGGATTCATTATCTAGTCGAGCTCTTTTTTTAACACTCCATTAGAATGCAGGAGTCACAGGTCATTCAACTTACTGTGGAAACATAGGAGGGACTCAAGTTGTGCAACCAGCAGGTGTTTCCATGGAAACTCTAAATGGCCAGATGTCTATGCTTGTAAAAATGTATATGGAGGCAGAATTAGAACTTCAATGGAAAGAAACAGTTTTGTTCTACAATGTATCACAGTTTCAAAGGCTTTTGGCAGATTACACACCATCTTTATTACCACTATACAATAAAAAGGAGAATCAAAAAAGTAAAAAAAAAACTGACAAATACTTCTGCAACATTATTGTTTTAAAGAAATTAAACAGGCCATTGTGACAGTTTGAGCTCACAGCTTTTTAAACTGAGGCTTCCCTCTTGTGGGGGTATAGAGTTAGTGTTGGTAGGAATTATCACTATACATTTTCAAACATTATAAGATCTTTGTATGAAGTTTTAAAATGACCACATCAGGCAGACACAAACACAATTAAAAACTCAGTTGTGTATAAATCTTTTTATTATTTAGATGCAAGTATAATAAACATACTGTACTGTTAGAAGATAAATATTTACAACAGTTGCCTTGCAGTTATTAGTACAGAAAGCAGAGTTATTATCCAATCACTGAAAACTTAAAAAAAGCACTCAGATTATAACACAGAATTTGATCTTTGATCTTTTGATCTGAATTTCAGGGAGGTAATAAATGATTGTCTACTAAAGAAGCAAAAAAAACATTGTATTATCAGCACATACATGGCCACACATTAGCACCCCTACATTTTTACAAGTTAAAATTTGCAACACCTTTTGAAGGCCTCAAACTACAGAAACTGCCTTTTTTTTGCCTTTATCAAACATGACAAAACTGCACACTTTCAAACGTAGCTTTGCTGGTACATTCTCTACATCAGAGTATGTTAAAGAGCACTAGAAGGGTTTTCTCTCTCGAACAGGCCTCTGGATCTCAGGTCTGGGTCACATCTGTCAGAAAAGCTTACGGTGGGCGGGGCCTTGAAACTTCCAAAATTGTATCTTACAAACCACTCAATCAGCTTCAGCATGCACATTTTGAGAAATCAAACCCTAGATTGGAACAGTTAGCAGTTACATTGTGTTAAAGCCACTGATTATTTGTATTTGTAAAGATGATTATCATTTAGGGTTCATAGAAAAAACCTGAAAAACTTAATCTAAAGGGCAACATGAAATACGATCAGTCTACATTAACAGACACAGTTACAGTATGTCACACTGGCAAAGGATCAAATGTTAATGCCACATTTTACGTGCAGCCGTATATTGTCTACATAAGATTTATTTATTCAATGACAAAACCCGTTCTGATGATGAAGGCTGAGAAACCAGAGATGCCAGAGATGTGAGGTCAAATCGTGTTAAAGCAGTTGTGACATTTGCTTGTGTGCATAATACATTACAACATATCTACTAATGGAAAACTATACTGTACCATCACAAATCACTGCAGTATATTAATAATTTTCTTACATTTTGTTTTAAATACACAGAGCAAAACACGTGACTCAGACATGGAGGTTTTCTTTGACATCGGATCATTGCAAAGAATAACATCGCAATCGGCACACAAAACTACCCTCGGATATCCGAATACTCGCACTGATGCACTAATCAAACACCATTCAGTTCATTCACAGCCTTTATTACAACGGTAATGGAGACATAATTCATTTACAATCAACATCTTGTGCCCAGTATTCAACATTAACAACCAGCCCTCCACCAACCACCAATCCTAATTCTGTCACTGTTAATATACATACGGCAAAATCATGTCTATGATGTACACGTGCAATAAGTCCCCATTTGTTTATTTATATGCTATTTTTATAGAGGAAACTGTGGATATATTCTGGCTAGAAGTCACCCACACAAACGCATTACGCCCATTCGCTTAATATAAGTTAGAAATAAAGAGGAAGGAGGTGTTATACCTGGGAAACTTAAAAACACTCAGCAATTAAAACAGAAATAAATTGAAAAAAAAAAAAACACACACACACACGGATATGCATTTATAAAAGCCTGCTTATACTAGACTGTGTATACGAGAATAGATCAGAAGGATCTTTTCCTCAATAGGTACACTTACAGACTCTGGTTCTACAGGTATGTTGCCATGACCACCGGCCTCTGTAAACTAAAAGCTTTGGAGAGGGAGGTGGCTTTGCAATGGGAAGGGCCGCCACAGAGGACCCGTCATGCCTGTGAATGAGAATCATTCTAACTGCGGCCCCAAGAGACGTTTAATGCTCTGTTCAGCTCTGCTCCAAAATGACATCAGAAATAAATCTGTTTGGCATCTGTGGGATTCTGCTCCATTGGACAATATGGGCATTTGAGCCTGAAAAGAAAGTTTGGAATGATATTGCTTCATTAAAGTGATTTGAAATCGATTTGGAACAGTTTCATTTGGGGCTGAGTGGCTCATATATTGACTTACTTTCCAGCATTGGTGAGTTTGTTTAGTGCGTCTCTGGATATGACGTGACCGCAGATGAGTTTCATGGGTGGATTGCTCTCTGATGTCTGCTGCCTCAGGATTGGACAGGCAAACACTGAGTGATACCAGCACTTCTTCCCCAAGTCTATTTCAATCTGCACACACACACACACACCATTAATATTTTGTGATTATGTAATACATTCACTATCAATTATAAATGAACTAGTAATGCGCTTTAATTCTGAGACCGAGTCAAAACAAAAACCTTCAGCTAAAAGCTTGAAACCTTCCAGCCATTACTGTCCAAGAACAATAAAGGCCAAAGATACAGGTTTACTGTTTATAATGCATTTATGTTCAGCATTCAGACAGCTCAATGGGAGAGAGACAGAGAGAGAGACACACAGAGAGAGAGAGACAAAGAGAGAGAGAGAGAGACAGACAGACAGAGACTTACTGGCAGCTCATCCTTATGTGTCCACACTCCACTGCACTGTCTCTGTTCAATAACCTGTTTGATGTTCATGAGCACGGGCAGAGCCATACAGCCAGACGCAAAACTAATAAACCATCAAAACAACATTCAAAAAATAACACATTAATCCTTCTGTTCAGCATGCTTACAAGATCTAATAGAGTTTCTATTTTAAAAGCAATATTTTTATAATATACACTCCATAGTCAGAAACCTACATATACACCACACTATAACACAATAAACTCAACATGACACTATAAATTCACTATAACACAAACTCAACACGACAATATACTTTCTGACCTGACACTAAGTGGAGACTCCACAGACAGTCCCAGCAGTGCACAAGCGTCCCGTGTGAAGATGTTACAGATCTCTGCCCACTGGTCCGTCTCCAGCAGACCTCTGTACGGTGAGTTCTCGATTCCGTGGCGGAGGTACACCAGGCTGCCCATTAAGATCTGAATATCTAGACAGCACACAAATTCAGACATCACCTCTGACTTCATCTGTAACACTCAGTCAGCCAATCGCAGCCAATTCATAAAGTGCTTGAAGTATTACGACATAACGGTCCTAAATGGTGGCCCAAATGCCTCAATGTCGGTTCTGACTACGTGTTTACAAGACCAAAAGGTTCTTGTGGACTCTGATTGTTATTAAAATGCACATCTTCAGTGGTCTATGACTTCATCCTCACCTCTCTGGTGTTGTGAGGCAAACGGTTGGAAATGCCGGGCGTACTGTAAAGCCTCCTGCTGTTTGTTAATGCCTCCATTGAGCAGACTAATGAAATACAGTCTGTGGAGCTTAAACTCAAGGGTGCTGTTGAGATCCAACAGACGTTGGCGATTAGTCACCGCCCACCTATAACAGCCATCACACAAATAAATGATTAAAGATCATCGTCACCTAAACTGTAATGACAACAGAAGGAATAGAAGAACAGGAGATGTTTACTCCAGCGCTGGCCGCAGATCCTGTGTTCTCAAAGCTTCTAGAATACGATTGAGCTCCAGAAAAGGCTGTTTCATGCTCATGTCAATCACTACACCAGACTCCTGTGAAGTCAGAGAAAATAGTGCTGATTCAGCTGTCAACAAACGTACAATACAATCCCAAACGAACGAACACAACCGTACCTGACACAAGTCTTCAGCAACACTCAGCATGCCTTGTCGATACAAGTGCTCTACTACTGTCTCACTGAGGTATTTCTGCCTTTCTGGAGTGTCCCAGACGTGCTCAGCTATAACGGCACTCACCTCTGCATCAAAGTTCTGCGTGAGACAGCAGAGCATTTAATAGAGATATATTGACCACATAGAGCCAAACTATGACCAAAACCTTTGTTTAAATACAATAAATACAATAAAGCAAAGTGTTACACCAATAATATTTGGTATCAAAGAAATATAGAAAAATTATGGCTTTTTTCACTTTTAATACACAGAGAAACAAAACCATTGGGGATAAAGGGGAGAAACAAGTCCAGAATGTCGCAGACCGGACTTGAACTTGTGTCACCCACATGAGCACCATGCCACTGCGCATGGTGACAACTTGAGGTATTTAACTCTAATTTTCTAAAATCAATCTGATATTATAAAGCGAAGATCTCAATCCGTACTCTGTCAATTGCTTTGCCCACTTTGGAGACGCTCCCGTGGATGTCCTTGTGTCGTGAGGCCAGCGTCTGCACTGTTTCCTTTATCTCCTTGCAGCACTGCGCCATTGTTTGATGCAACACTGTCAGATCTGCATCTTGCACACCTGAAGAGAATCAAGATGATGATGCAATAACTCAGTGAACTTTGATTTAAACAAGCATATGCTTCTGTGACTCAGCTGTGTAACAGTGTGAGGCTTATATAACAAACCCAATGTGTGGGATAGAGGTCATGCAGCTAAACGCTCTGCTTTGCCGTGTTTGTTTGCACTGAAGCTATTATTTACACAGCCGTAAAAAACATCCGTTTTTCCTGAAATAATGCCATTCAATTGGCCTCTTCAAATTAATAAATAAATAACACCTGGTTGGCTTGCTTTGAAATACATATATGAATAATACATATACATAATCACACAATCACATCAGAATGAATCACGCCATCTCATTGGTTGGTAAAACGGCTCATTGTGAGCTCACCGTAGGCGACCAATCGGCTCCGCAGCTCACAAACGTTCCTGAGGAGCTCGTCCAGCCGTTCCTCTGACTGGTGTCCGTACGTGACGAACCTGTGCAGCACCTTCTCCAGTTCTCGCTCCACACACGCACACTGCTCCATCAGCCCAGCTGTTACAGCTCCTACAGCAATGCAACTTCCTGCCACGCAACAAGCATGCAATGGATGATGTCATAGGGCCAGCCAGCATAAGAGAGAGTATTAATAAATAATAATAAATGTGTATGAATAATACATTTATAAATAAAGCTAAAAATAAAATGCATCTAATTTTTGTTTAGATGGGGAGGAACAAATGTGATAAAATAATAATAATTTACTATTAGGATAAAGAAAATGATTAAACACAACCTTACTGGTCAAAATAAAATTTACATCTGACCAGCTGAGTTGTCAAGGTAATGTCATGTGACTCATGACATCTGAACTGTCTTCACTGACCACTAACACCACTGCTTGCTCGAGTACTGATTAAATCAAGCCAATAGATCAGTGGCCTACAGAGTGCCTTCTAGATAAGACAAGATGGCCACATGCAAATCCATCTGCCTGGTTGCCACTTTGATTCAAATTTGTTTACACATACAATTTTCATACAATACATTTTCAATTCCAACAGTTGACTGACAGGCCCGTTTCAATTAAAATTAAAACAAAGTCTTCAAACACTAAATACTATTTTACTACCCTTATTTTATATAAAAGTGGAAGGTTAAAAGAAAACATGTGTCCCTGCATTATAAATAAACATGAATGAAAGTACTCATGGGTAAACTACTATAAATGTCTCAGTTATAAAAAGTATCAGGCAGGGTCAGTGACTGGCTGGCTATGCAACCCAAACATTGCAAAAATAGAAACTAAAATACCCAAAAGCTACAATTCTCTGCTTAAATAAACTATTTTAACGTATGCCTGTGAAACAGCATTGCTTTTATTTAAAATGCCCGTAAAAGCCATTGAAATTGTTTAATGATACAAGGAAATATATGATCAAAACAATCAGTTAGCCTGTTAGCATAACCGGTACAACATAAATCCACCAGTACCGCTCCAACACAATATATAAATGTGAATGTTGACACTTACGATGATTAAAACTATGTTCATTCAGAATTGAAATTCAATAAATTTTAAATGGCAGAATCAAAAACATAAATTAAAAAATACATAATGTTCTTGCCTGTTTTGACACCACTTTCTCAGCAGACGTCCCTGAAGCGACGCAGTCACTGTTTTTCTGAATTTAGTGTTTAACGCTCTACTGCCATCTGCGGTCTGGAGGTATAAATGATTTTGCCCTAACTGTGTTAAACGTGTTTATTATCAACAAATACCATGTAGAATATGTATATATCAAAACATAACAGGACATTTCACACGCTTTATAACACAACGTGAACTACAAAAACATGAGAAAGATGAAGAAATAAAAGAAAAGAGGGTACTTAATGATACATTGTGGAATAAACCCCACAAATGTTAAACAAAGAGCATGTTAGTTGTTTTACTTGCTTTACTATTTTTAGATTTTGACATTACATTTATGCATTCCAGTTATTTTAACTACTGAATTTATATATTACAGGACAATAATATAATCTTAACTTATTTGATCAAGGCTGTCCACAAAATTGTTTACTGAACTTGCAGAATTATCACTATTTCGAGTTGTGTTGGACCCAAACCATTTGAAAACCTTTGAACAAATAAAAAAAAAGTCTCTGGTGATCCAAAGTTCAAAGAGATTATAAACAATATTGTGAAGTTGCTAGTACAACCCCACAGATCTAATATAAACCTAATATATGAAAATAGATTTTTTTTATTTATTTTATAGTTGATACTCTTTACTGTATTTTCTTGTGTTAACACTAACTTCCATTTTATTAGTGTTATAGGGTATCTGTGGGTATGTCCCTTCTTACAAAGCCCTAATAAAAGACAGGAGAGAGTGTCGTGTCTATTGTAAAATTTTACTTATAATATTTATTATGCACAAGATACAGTACAAAATCACGGGTCTCTAACGTGGCAGCAAACATTCGCTCAGATGTCCTCGGGAAGCTGTCGTCTGCTTTTCGATCTCTTCATGGTGTCAAGGGGCCACAGTGTGCTGACACACAGCAGCAATTTACCAAACACAGAACACAAAACCAAGAGTGAAAAAGATTACACAAGATCCATAAATACAAAAAGATGAAAGAAAAGCATGACTTTGAAAGAACATACAGAGCTAAGAACAAAGTACAAAAATGGATGTAATGGAAAAAAGCATTCACGTGATTTAGGTTTGAAAAATGACATTGAAATTGTAGCATAAGGCCAAAAGGCATTGAAACATACTGGCTAATAACAGCCACACAACTGTTATTGTGTCTCCATTTCTAAACCTTTTTTCCACTACGAACAAGCACAATATTTCTCTACATGAGGCAGCTTTTCAAGTAGGGATTTGTACCTGGTGCAGAATATTGCAAAATAAAAAGGTGCTTTCGATTGTTTGGAAACATAATCATGATGAAGTATGTTAAGATTATAAAAAACAGTTACTTAACTACTAACAAAGATAGGCTTCTGTATGAGAATACCTAAAAATTGGGGGACGGCTGCATATATTTAGCATCATATGCAGGTTTAAGGGATCTTCTGCACCCCTAAATGTTAAAGCACGTGTAACATGAACTGAAGAGGATGACTCGTTGATATTGCTCATAAGACCTTCAGCTCTTCAGAGTGTTCCATTAACTTTAAACAAAAAAGCCTTAACACATATTTCACATGGCTTTGTGAAATAACCTGTATTAAATATGAAAGGTGAGTGATCATGTCCGTGTTTCATTAAAAGGTGATTGAGATTCTCCCTCAACTCTGAAAGAGTGCAAAACATTCAAAGGTGACTTTTAAAGTTCACCTGCTCATAGACACACAAACAAACACATACCTGGAGACAAATCAAGAAAGTTTATAAGGGGGGTTGAATTTCCTGGATATTGTTAATGTTTCCATAGCGAGACACTCACTATCATGTTTCAAGATGGTGGTTAAAATCCAGTAACTAGGCAAAGCACAAATGCAAACCTCCTGTAACATCAAAGCTTATCTAAGAAGCACAGACTCATTTTTCCTAAGAGCCTCAAGACCAGGTCTTCTAGATCACTCCTCTAGAATTTACAAAAACGTAACAATTACAGTTTCTTAAGTCTCGACTTATCCTTCACTTAAGATGATAGCATTGGCCGAGACATTGGAATGCCTGGAACATCATTTTTCCTGTTTGGACAACAGCACACTTACAAATCCTGAACTGGCTTGTATGAAGCCACTTTGCAGTACTAACAGACAGTTCTGATGAGTAGAGAAACATTTTTTCAAGCATGTTGGGCCCCCTAGTGGAAGTTGGAGACTTTTCAGGTGGCTTAATCATTTTAATCATTATCTTTACAGCCTTTGAAGGGACAAGACAGTTTTCCACTGTGTTGCTTTTTTTTATTAGAAACTCATTTAAATGGACAAATTACTAGGTCATTCAACAGTGTAATCAACATTTGTGTCTCACAGATAATGGAAGTGTTGCTTCTTAAGACACTACAGTATGTCTCCTGGTACGATTCTGCTGCCCTTTTCTGTCTTACATGAGGTGATCCAATCTGTTCAGATCAGAGTTTAAGAGAATGTAAACAGTTTGAGGAGAAACAAAATGCACAAAAGAGCACCAGACGCTAATAATATACCCACAACAGGACTGAGGTGACACAGTCCCACAGCACCAGGTCCAACCCTCTTTATGTACTTTTCAAAGAGGACTTGGGTTGAGAAGGCAAGCTGATATCAACTTTACCTTGGGAACGTCACACTGTTTATCGTTTACAAAGCTGAATTCAGCTGGGCACCAGCTGGATAATTGTTAGTTTATGCTCCCTGCTCTCCACTGTTACTGGTCGTCCACTGTGCTCAGACCGCCGAGGCCTTCCTCATCAGAGAGAGATAGAGTTCTTGTGTGCGTGAGACGAATGTGGAGAAGGGTTCACTTTTCTCCATCGATGACCTCGTCCCATGTTTCCTGGTCATCCCCCTCCACTTCTCCCAAGTCCTCAGGATCTTCGAAGTCTTCACCTACACATTCATCTCCCCAGTCCTCCTCAAATTCCTCTCTATCCACCTCCCCCTCATCCTCAAACCCCAGCCCTTCATAGTCCATATCTTCCTCCTCCTCATCATCATCATCATCTACGACCTCAAGCCCTTCATCTTCTCCCTCATCTCCAATGACCCCTTCCACCACCTCCCCTTCATCGCTAACATCTTCCTCCTTGATGTCTTTAGAAGGAGAGGAGGATGGCAACACCACACTGTCCACAACCTCGTCTGCATACGTCTCTCTTTGGGCTTTGAACATGGGTCTGTTAGGAGCGGGAATGAAGAGTGGAGCTGCAGGTGGAAGGGCCGGTTGGGGTATCCTGCCTATTGAGAGGCCTGCACCTGACATGTTGGGCGGAGCGTGTAAGATGGGTGTGCCGGGCACATATTCTCGAATCTCCCCAGGTTCCAGAGGATCAGGGCCACACGGGTCATGTTCACTGCAGGACAGTTTGCCGTCTAGTTTAGAGATAAAGAGCATTCCCTCACGGTGCTGTTTACAGTAGGAGTTGGGACACATCTCGCAGTAGGACGCTGCCTCTCTTCCACACTCATTACACTGATGCCACGGACACTCCCAGCGACCTGAGAAACGAACAAGATGGAATCAAGACATGAATCAGCCAGAACCTGAACATCTGATTTACCTTAAAAACAGTATGTATGTCTAGTGTAATGAACCTGTTGATACGTTTTTCCATTATTTAGTTTATAAAAGAAGGTCTTTTAAGGTCAACAAAAAATAAAATCAATCCTGCTTTCTTGATTCTTATTCCTGATCATGTTTCTGGTCTTATGGTGCATATTATTCCAAAGAACAGATTGAAAATAGAAAATGTTTGCTTTTGTAATCCACTACAAATAATTTCATAAATTTCTATTAAACAAAGTGCATTCAATTATTTCAATGGGTCTTAAAGGAGTCAGTGACAAAGACCTTTAAATGGGTCTTTCCCAAACAAACAAATACATTGTAGTGAAACTTTGGGGCAAGGCAAACCAATCTGAGGGAACATAAGCTAAATGTAATGTCATTTACCTGCAGGCCTCTTGGACAGATTCAAACAGTCTGCATGATAGACTTTGGGACAGCCGGGCTTCTTACACGACACAACCTGCCCTCCATCTCCACAGTAGAAACATTCATCCTCTTTCTCCTTTGTGACCTCTGACTGACTCTTGCGTTTTATTGAGACCTTCTTCTTCAGTTTCCGGGACTTATCATCAGACGGGGGCTGATTCTGAAGAGAAAGTTTGTCATATGGCACATGAACATAAAAGCAGTCACAGAATATAGCTGACATTCATTTATACAAATTGAACTGCTTTTAAAGGATTCCAGGCGTAAATTATATCTATTATAATGTGTAGAATGCTGTTGAACACCACAGAAAATCATTTCATACCTCAGTTAGCGCACATAAAAAAAAAAACGTACATTTGTACTTTTTTCAACATTGTAGCACAGAAGATAATTTGGCTCCACATTACCCACTATGTACTTATACAGAAAAAATTGTGCAATGTACCTATTGTGTATGTAATTACATTTTCGATCCTAAACCTTAAAGACCCTAAATCCTTAAACCTAAACCCACCCAGAACAATATGAATGTACACAACAAGAATATCACATTTTTTTTTCCTATGTCAGTACACGGTACTTAAAGACACCCAATATAAAACGGGACCAATAACTTTAAAGCATGTTCATTATGCAATTACATACAGACCTAAACAAATATATGTCCCCTTAATAAAACTTTAAAAGGTGCAACCCATCGTACCTTTGGTCTGACACCGAGGAATCCACTGCAGTTGGGTGCTCCACATTTACAAACAGTCTTTCCGTTACCCAGACACTCCAAGTTATAGTTAAACGTTAGTTCCACACCTGACAACAGTCCACAGAAATATAAAATAAACATTTCCTCACCATCTACTATCAGGTTATATTTATGCATTTGGCTGATGCCTCCAAAGCAACTAAATGCATTAAAGGTTTGACCTTTGTGTGGCCATCACCACACTTCACCAGTTGAGCTCTGTGTTTAGTCCCACCTGTAGGGATGTCCTCTAAGGCAAACAGCCCGACCCGTGTGTCTCCATTCACCGTCCACTTCTGCGTCTCACAGTTGGGCTGGCAGCAGTGGTTCATGAAACGTGCCTGGTTCCCCTTTGGCCCAGCATCAATGATACGGTCCTGCACCAACACAGTAAACACATGCTGGTGTAAGTTGAGAGCAGCATTGAGGAGATACAGGTAAGAATCGACCCAAGCGATACAGACCTTATCTAGAGTGAGCATGTAGAAGTTACAGATATCGTTTTCCTGTGCGTGTTTGATTCTTGCACGGCACTCCTCCTCGTCAATGACCTCACCCACGTACTCGCTCACAAAGGCCCCCTTTAATTGTAAAATAAAGTAATTTGTTGGAAACAAAATCGTAAACTTCAGATAATAATACTCTGCAAACATCTACTTCATCTCAATCTGTTTAACCTCGTTTTGTAAAAAATTTTAGTCTTTGGTGTTCTACTTTTGTATTTGCAAACTTAAGAAATTTAAAATGGATTTAAAAAGGTTTGGAAGAATTTCATTTGACTTTTAAATATGAACTGATAATATGTTCAGCATTTAAAATGTAACGGACAGAAATGACCTTCTTTCTTGTGCTGATTTTTATACAGAATTGTGATTGGTCTTCTTTATGCATACATTTTTATATTGAACTGTGATTGGCCTCTTCCTCCGTACATATATCTAACAATTCAAAAAACATTTAAACCTGTATTTGTAATGCACAAATGGACTGTGTATTGTTTCTTGTGATACCAAAGTCCTGCTAAAATTATTATTTTTTTTAACTGCACTAATATCCAGGATTAAACCATAACAGTTGACAATAAGTACATAATGACAGGATTATTTCAAGCCTATTTGCTTAGCAAATCTAATTAACAATCCTATTACCCTGGACATGACTTATTATTGGTATAAAGCACCTACCTTCTTTATATCTGACACACCGCGTAAGCCCCACCCACGTGACAGCGTCCTAAATATCTCCACCTCTGTGTACTCGCGCTTGGTGAAGCACTGGTTCTGACAGCGCTCCCCCGCCGGACACACTTGAGGATGACACTCGTACAACAGCATGCGATTAATGCACTCCGAGTCCATGCCGCATGGATTCTCATCCGTGTCTTTGCAGTTGCACCGCGGTATCTCAGACAGATCTGCTGTGATAATTTGCACTTTCCCGATTGGCCGGTTCACCTGGAAATCGATGGATGTACAGAGATGACAGTTTGAGACAGCAGGCTGACTAACAGAGCTTCTCGTTTACAGAGGAAGATCAACAGAACACATACGAATGGTAAACCAAACAAAACAGACCAATCACAAGGTTTGTTTTTGTGATTACTCCATCGTACCTTGATGTGTCTGTACGGGGGAGGTTTTTTGTCATTCTTCCTGTCTTCTTGAAGTTGTCTCATTTCCTTCTCCGCCTGCAGTTCCCTGAATCTATCAGCTGCTTCATGTAAAGCTGGGAAAATAGAAGCAAATGGTTCTTTAGACCAATACTGCTCACAATATTAAGGGAATCCACTTTTTAAAATATCAAAAGTTGCCAATTGAAATTCCAACATCTACTAGAACATTCAAACATCTGCTAGATGCTGTGTGCAGTATTTCACTAAAGACAAATACATAAAAATGTTTTGATGGGTGGGAAAATGGTCCTATCATGCCTACCTTTCTTATAGACGGCGTCTGCACCCTTTCCCATTTTTTCCTTATTGTTGGCATCTCCCTCCATATACGGGAAGCAGCGAGCCTGGTACGTCCACACATAGTCTTTGGAACCAAAGAAGTGCACAGGAAACTCGCCCACCTCATGCCTCATGCGGGAGATGTTCTCGGGAACGTTTTTTGGTTGAGTCACTTCAGCAGGCCACCATCTGCCAAAAACAATCAGAAACATTCAGTGAACATTATTCAAAGGCTTTTATTTGTACTGTAATTTTTTTGGGTGGGAAGCTGGTATTAGTGAAGCAACACACAAACCTGTAGCGCCCAACTTTGACCCACAGAATATCCTTGTAGTGAGGTTTCTTTCCTGCCCGGCAGTCGTTACAAAACCAGCTTCCTTGAGGCATGTCGATATTGAGACATTCCCGGTGAAAAGCAGCAGGGCAGGATTCACAGCAGAGCAGACTTCCTCCTGCAGACAGAGAGGGGCAGAAAACACAGAACTACAATCAAAATCCCCAATAGAAAGCTCTACATAAAAACTTCAGTAATACATTTGCTGAAGAATATTTGAGTGATGCCTTTCCGTTTAAGGCTATACATTAATAGGGTTTTGTGGGTGGTTGCCAGGGTGTTGCTATGTAAGTGCTAAGGTGTTGTGATTGGCTTTAAGCATGTTGCTACGCTGTCGGCATTGGTGGGTGGGTGCCAGTTTTGGCCCACCTCTAGGTCTAAGATATTCTGTTTAAATTTGTTTTATTGTCTACCTTTGCCTTAGCAAACACCACTAATAATTATTTAAAAAAATACAGCAGAGAATAGTGAGAACTGAAATACAAACCTTCAGAACACACAAAGCACCAGCTGACATTAATGTGCTCGTGGTTCTTGCATCCTTTGCGTGGAGTGAAATGATTGGGGCACAAGAAGCTGTTATTGGCCAATGGGACGCTGCCGGCAGCCATACAGTAGTCATTGGCGTGGTAGGCCACAGGGCAGCGTACACAGCGGGTTAAGCGACCTACAAATGAGACACAATCACCAAATCAGTCCAACCAAATCAAAAAATCCTTTGTTTTTTAATTGAAGTGGCTACGTTGACATTGCATCTACTTGATGACATCAGTTAGCTTTAAAATAACTTGCACGACTTATGGTGAATTCATACTTTACATTTTGTTACATATCAGTGTGCTTATTTTCTGGGAATCGAACCCATGACCTCGGCTCAGTTGAGCTATAGGAAATCATGTGTGGAAAATTAGTGACATCACCTTTAGAGATGCCGGGGTTGGCAGGGTTGGTGATGTAGCAGGCGAGGCAGACGTGCAGGGAACAGCGAAAGCCGCGGTTCTGAGCAACGGTGGGCGAGTGTTTTAAAATGCATTCCATGTGGTAAAACTTGCCACACACAGGAATCATACACCTCCGGACCTGCTTATCAGGCTTCTTGCACACAAAACACGTGTGCACACCTAGAATGGCAAAACAAATCATAATATTGCAATCATGGGGGTGTTTAATGTTCCACCGTGTTGCCATGCACGCTTGCATTGTGGAAGTAACCGAGCAGGTTGGTCGCTTACCTGTCCTGCACTCATTGCAGATAAAGCGACCTCTGGGTGTCTCCTTAAGGCCAATGCACTGCAGATGGAAGGCACCACAGCACTGCCCCTCACAGAGGAGCAGCTCACCCGTTTTCTCACACACCTAACAAGTACACAGCAGTTTAACACAGACAGTTCTTAAAGAGACAGTACAGAAAATGAATTAAAAACAAACACATGCACATGGTCCATATCGAAATTACCTGGCAAACATTCTCCTTCAATGACGCACCTCCGCCTCTCTCCGCCCCTGATTTCCTATTGGTTGAGAGTCCCAAGTCACCTGATAAGGAATCTCTGCTTGAGAAAGCACTGTCATTAAGTCCCGCACCAAAAACCTGTAAATAAATACAGTTATGTTAATGTTTTGGTTAAAACACTTTGTGTGTGTCTGCAGAAAAACTGGAAAACTCTGCCTTATGTTTGGACTTATAGGTGTTGTGTACTTTATGTATTGCACTGAAGATAAAATACAGCTAATAATGACCTCAGAGCTCAGGCTCTCCTCGCCGTTGGTGTGCAGCTCCTTTGTTTGGGGCTTTGATGGGCTGCACTGCTGCTCCTCCTCCAGCTCAGCCTGACAGACACTGGAGGTGTCAGGCTGGATCGGAGATGATGTTCTTATTTCAGTTTCGTTTTGCGCTACGGCTGTTGATGAAAGTTATCACAGACGTATTGGAAGGGCAACAACATATTCAAAGCATATTTAAAATCACAGCACAAAGTAAAAAGTCAACCTCAAGAAAAACACGCTAACCTGATACAGAAGATGGGCTCAGTGAAACGGATTCAGGCACTTCCTGTTAATTTTAAAATACAAGAATCAGGCTGTTCACAAAAGATCTTATTATAAATTTAAATATATATATGTTATACTAAAATGTTACTATATAATTTGATTATTATTACTATTTTACTAGGTCGTGATGGTCAACTAACCAGGAAGGTGACATAACCAGCATAAAGCACAAGCCAGAATATTACCTGCAAATTTCTAACAATAGAGTCCTCTTGGCTGTCACCTTGTTGCTTATTCTCCTGATTTAACAGAGATGCAAAACAAATGTAAATTACGAAGCCAAACCATCTCATTATTTTTTTTTATTCATATCGAGACCCTAATTTAACGCTCACCTTTTTCTTTGGGATCTTTACATACTCCTCTTCGAAAGTGAGGTCCAGAACCTGATGCACAGTCTTACGTGGCCTCTTTCTGTCTGAGAATGGTGCAAGAAAAATTTACTAAATTTACAAGAAAAATTGCACAGCGTACGTCCAGATGTACAACAAACATTCTTACCAGACTTCTTCTCAAATGAATCTCTTTCTAGCAAAACGCCTTCAGATGCAGATAATGGTGTTGGAGATGAGACATGAACCTCTGATGGTTTCAGCTCTTCTGGTGTGGACTCCTCACAGGAGATTTCAGGTGGTGAGCTTAAAGCATCAAGCTCAAACTGTTCTGATGTTGGCTGTGTAGTGTTAGTGTTACAGATCCAGGGTCCCTTCAGAAAATGCATGGAATAACTGATTCACACTCGATTCTAGTGCAATACAGCTTTAATACTGGAATAGTTTGCCCAAAAATAAATCATGTCATTATTTACTCATATTGTTTCAAACTCATTTCTGCAGTAGAACAAATATGAAAAGCCATATTTAAAGTCTTCTGAAGCCATATGACAGCTTTGTGTTAAGAACAGATTGAGATTAATGGAATTATTTGCTGAAAATCTTCCCGAAATGTCTTCATTTGTGTTACAACAAATAAAACAAACATGAGTTTGGAATGACATGATGGTGAATAGATAATGACGCATTTCATTTTCTGGTAAAACTATTCCTTTAATTACTGAAATAACGTTATTTTAAAAAACAAAAACTTACCGTTTTGGAGGACTCCTTAGAGGGTTTTGTTTTCTTCTTTAAAGTAAATATCTGTTCGTAATCTTCACTCCATTCAATCAACCTCTTACTTGGTTTTCTAAGTCTTTTGTTTTCTGAGACAGGTAAATTTATTGAAAAAAAAATCATTTATCATGAAATATTCATCCGATTTTAAACTTCCTGTAGTGCTTAAGATGACTTACCAAAATCTTTTTTATCTGGTATGTCAGAATGTGAAGTTTCTTGAAGACTGTCGCTGAAGACTCCATTCAGCTCTGTGGACACCTGCATTACATCTTCATTCAAACCAACTGGATCACTCTTTGGGTTGACAATTTTCGCAACACTGGACTCAAATGTTTGCCATCGTTTCTTAGGTGCAACTTTGGAGTTGGTCCCCTTGACACAGACACCAGGAACAGTATCAAGATAAGAGCTAGCCAGTCCTCCCAACAAAGGTGACCCCTGCTCATGTGTATCGAGCCCCCCTGATTGATTCTGCTTCTTGTTCCCACCCTCATGTTTTTGTGTTTCTTTCTTTGCTGCTGATTTTGGCTTGGCCTTCTGTTTAGAGCAGTTTGGCATTGACGTCTTCACTTGCCAACTGTTCTTTTCCCCAGCGGTCCCTCGTTCCTTTTCACAAAGCACCTCAGTCACTGTGTCTTCTCCAGTAGGGATGAGCGAAGGTTCTTCCCTGATGAGAGAGGATGGAGAAGTGGGAGGGAGGGTCAGAGGTTTGCCCTCCTTCTCACGGCTGTCGTGCAGGTCCTTCAGCAGCATTAGAAAAGTGCTGAATTTGTAATTTGAATCAGCACGAAGCAAAGGCTCTCCTGAGTTGCATTCTTCTTTGACAAGAGACCTGAAAGAAAGCTCCTTCATATCTTGGAAGGCATCCATGGGAGAGATGGAGGGAGATGGAGCAGACAAAGATGACGTGTCCGAGACAGTGGTCTCGTTTTTGATTAGAAAAGAATTGGTGGGGGATTCACTGACCTCTGACTTTAAACCTTTAAATCTGTTTTTGAATCGAGGTCCATTGTGAATGCCATTTTTCTCTGTTCGAATCCTGGTAAATTTGATCAGAGTTGGGTTTGGGGGTGTGTGAGACAAAGATTCATCAGCAGAATCTTCAGCAGCCTCCGTTTGTACCTGCCATTGGTGTTTTGAGGACTCAGAATGATGATTAGGGGACGTATGCTTATTGTAAAAATCAAAGTGGTCGTTCCCAGCACACGGTGAGCAAGACTTTGGCTCTTGAGGCTCCTGACTTGAGTGTTCAATGTTCTTCTCCTCATTTTCTCCACTGGCTGCAAGTGCTCTTGAGATTAACCCACTGCTGGCAGGGAAATAGAAAGAGTGCATGGCAAGAGCCCCATCCGACAACTCAGGGGAACTGCTTTCCTTCTGTCTGGAGTTTGAAGCCCTAAGTGTTTTGCCTTTGGGAGTCGACTTCTTTAGCTTGCAGTTTGTTGTGCATTTTGAACCAGACTCTGCTTTCTTCACCAGCTTATCTGAGCAGGCTTTCTTTGTCTTTTTAACAGGCTGTTCTTTCTTGGTTTTAGTGCTTGATTCTTTCTCTGCTTCTTTTTGCTTTGACTCCTCTGAACGTTTTGGGCAGAGAATCCTTGGAACGGAGTCGATATCAGAATATGGACTATCCACAGGCTCCGGTTTGTACTTTTCTGCAACTGCAGAATGTTTGTAGCTGTCCGATGAAGTGTTTGACAATTTCGAGAAAGAGCTGCTGTTTGTTTTCACAGGAGTTTTTACGATTGAGCTGTTCTTCTTAGAAGAAGGCTTCTTTTTGTTTCCAGTGCTAGGTTTGGATATGCTCTTGACGGATGGATCTAGTCCATTGGACAAAGGTGTGCTTGATGATGTGGATAGTGTAATAGAAACTGGGCAAGCAGGGCTTACTGGTGGCTTGTCTTCTGAAATGGGTATGTGTACATCTTGAACCAAGGTCAATGGGGGCTCACTGTTTAACTGTTTGGACAGAGCTGCCTCTGCCTCCAAGACGCTGGCTTTCCATGATGGCATGAGACGCTTAGGAACCTGTAGGAACAAAGGAACTCCAGTAAATGTTCTACCAAATAACACGAATGTGAAAAGCATTTGTTGTTTATGTTATGCAACAAGTCATTGTAGCTGTTTTCATTTCAAGCTTTACCTTGTATTTGTAATCTTTATCCTTCTGCCTTCCTCTTCGTCTCAGCACCGGCAGTTTTTCAAACTGATGACCTCCTTCAAAAGGAAAAGTGGCTTTTGCTGGGACCCATGCTTGGTCTACTATCTCCCCAAACATCTTCACAAAATAAAGGCGGCAGGGCCGACGACTGGGATCTGAAAGGAAATGTCATATAACAATCTAAGATCTTTGCAACAAACTCATAATGATTAGAAAGAAACTCAGTTTCTTAACTTTAAGGATTTGTTAACACTGGGCATTGACCTGCAGAAACAACAGGTGCATGACCTATATTATAAAGATCTGTTGTCATTTGACACATAAATGTTAACGTTCTGGAATATGGAATCTCTACATTTGTGCAGTCAACACTTCTGTTCTGGATCTACAATGTCTGTTTCACCATCTGGCAGTTAATCATCTGTTATTGTGTGAAATGTAATTTTGCAGTAGTTGCAGGTATATGAATGTTATTTTGATAGTTTTATTAGCAAAATAATTGCAGCTGACAGGAGAGAAAGAAGTACGTGAGCAAATATTTTGCAACAAAAAATAACCAGCATGTCCCATCCCATCAGATAAAAAATACAAACAAGGCCTTGAAATGAAAATAGCACTCATTCTTACAATAGCCAACAACTATTTCTAGTACTACTAGTCAAGCATGGGTGATCATAACAAAATAAATCACCTTTCATTTTGGTATGGACTTCAATCAGTGGGTCATTGGTTATTTGACACGGCCACCAGGGTCTGCGGTTGAATTTGGCCCATACAACATCTTCAGCTGAGTACTTTACACCTGGAAGTTGCTTCTTCTTTGGGCTGTTGGACTTGGGTTAAAAAAAAGAAGTCAATAAAATGCAGATATTTACGCATAACAGTGCTTTTATCAGTAGCTGGGTTTGTTTGTTTGTTTGTGCTACTTTCAACATTTCAGACAGTTTTAATGTTACAAAGGCTGTTTGTAAACAGTAGCCCAACTGCAACCCACATGGGCAAATGAAATACAGGCCTAGTGCGTGCTAGCAGCTAGCGCTTAACGTACACCTCTGTGCATGGTGTAACTGGAAAGATAAAGGCTAACTCTACGCAGATCTGTGGTTAAAGAGGTCTTCCGCATAGTTACTTTAAATAACCATACCTCAAAACTGAATGAGAGCATACCCTCAAAGGCATGCTATCATTAAAATTACAAAAACAATTTAAATGTTTAAAAAGTATGTTACACATACTCTATCAGTCTATAGTTTGGACACACATGTACTTTATTTTATTTTCTGAATAATAGTGATGTCATGAAGTTAACATAAATTGACTTACTCAAGTGACCAAACAAATGCTAAACAAATATTTTTGCTAGTTTAAAATTGCCACCCTTTTGTCTAGATTATAGCACAACACACTAAGTATTCCTTCAACCGAATCAGAGACTCCTTAAACAGTACTGAATGGTTTCCATATATGCTGGCCACAAAACAAATCAGTAGCATTCAAGTAATATTACTGATTTCAACATTTCAGTGTGTCCAAACTTTTGACAAGTATAATGTAGCAATTATATTATGCTTTATTTTTATTGTAATGAATATCTATTTCCAAGACTACGTTCTTAGATAAAAGGCTCCATGTTGTCATGTTATTAAACTCCCCACATCTGGAAAAACGAATGCAATCAATATAACAAAATGACTTTTTAAAAAATATGAGATTTTACAAAATAATGAGATCTTACAGGATTTGAATGGGTGTCACTGGGTGAATTTGATCTTTTAGAGAGAGCAGAGTTGAATATTGAAGCACAGTTCAAAGTACTGGGCAAATCACAATCACTGTCTGAATAATCCTCCATACTGTCAAAATCCTCCATCATGACCTCCACAGGCAGACGTGAGGGACTGGCTGAAGGGTCAATCCGTGCCGTATTTTTAGCAACAGGGTTACAACTTCCATCTTTGTTTGTACTTGGGTTCAGTCTGTGGCTGTCGAGAGCTTTTGCATTGGCCAGATCTCGTTTGTGGCCTTTGGCTGATGTATCTTTCGGTGCCATTTTGTCTCCCCTCTCATCCTCATCATCTTTGCTATCCCCACTGTCAAACAGTGTTGACTCAAAATGCAAAAATCCATTTGGGATGGATGGGAAGTGTTCCAAGCTATCCGAGCTTACTGGAGAAAAACCATTCTTATCCAGATCTTGAATAGCAGTCCTGTCAGTGTTTCCTTGGGAACTGGAGGTGTGATAGAGACCTATTCCGAACTCACTACCACCAATAGGATTGTGCACATGCAATTTATTTCCATCTGCATGGTTCACCATGCTGGTCAGGTCCTGAAGTCTTCTTAGAGGACTGTAGTTGGGGGTGGACTCTCTCTGGGCGTACGAGAACGTGGATGCAGAGAGTTTAAAGCCCGGGTTTAAGAAATGCATGGCAGAGCCCTGGTCCCCCTGTCGCTTTGTGTTCTGGTGTCCGCAGGAGCTGATGTGGCTATCAAGTGTCTTGGTCTCCTGTGGATCGCCACGGCACTCCAAGCCATCCTTGCAAGCCACTTTGTATGACTGATTCATGTTGTCATGGCTCCATCCTGTGACAAAATAAATAGAAAATATCTTAAAAGATCTTTCAAGTGATTTAAAGGCTTCTTGCCAAAACACTACCAAGCAGTGAATTAAACTAAAAATGGTGATTTAAAGCTAAACAATATGAATTTGGCTACATAAACAGTCCCAATAAGATTCCCTCCCATTAATATAACATTATAATAACAGCAAAGCACTGTATCACCAGCATGCACATGCTATATGGCTACCCGGTTTAAGCCGCAACCCTCGAAGGCCGTCTTGTCAAGGATCCATCAAGACAAAGATACAACTCAACATAAATCGCTATGGGTAAACATTAGGCCACGGACACTTCAATATCCCCCCGCTGGAGTCTTTTAAGAGGACCTTTACGGTGATGTTTGCGTTAAAATGCCGGCAAAGTAGGTTATATTATCATCATGTGCCATCAACAGTTACCATACAGTCGCACGGGAGTAAAGTCACCCACGACGATCAGATGAATAACGCAGCAAATACAAAAGCTACAGGACAGAAATAGTCCCGGTTTCTTACCATTTACGGCTCGGTCACGACAAAAGCACCGGAAAGCCCTTAAAATGCGAGCGTGTAGCGTGACTTTTTCTCAATTTGTGAAAGAGGACCTGCAAAATCCCAGCAGCGTTTGCAGCAGTAGGCCCGGCCTCGGCACTCATTTCTCTCTCCACTCTCCAACATAAAAAACACAGATGAATTAATAAACGAGAATGAACCGCAACGCCTGTCACTCTCCTTCGAAGCACCACGTCAATGCATCGAAAGCACGTTTTCTCGGCGACTACGATTTCTATTGAAATACATGATTGTTTGCCCCCGCTTG
The DNA here is from genome assembly GCA_036877625.1 of Ambastaia sidthimunki. NCBI lineage: Eukaryota > Metazoa > Chordata > Actinopteri > Cypriniformes > Botiidae > Ambastaia > Ambastaia sidthimunki. Next base: position 5,004 of record JAZGTK010003221.1, on the reverse strand, counting down.
CCGATTGCCCCCGGTTGTGTGTGTGTTAAAACAAGCCCTGATCTGACTGCCTGTGTGTGTGTGCTGGTGAGAGCGACCAATCGGCACAGCATACCCAACCCCCAGTCTGTATACATTCACATCCACTTAACCCGATTCACTGTTTCCCAGGTAGATCTCGCACTAAATATATGCAAGCGATGTGCATTTAAACGCAAGCGCATCTTTGTCCCAAACGCACAGTACATGCAGTTTAATAGTCGACACGTTGAGTGCATGAAGGCACACGCAAGTGTGCGTTTACTTTTTAACCCTCACGCCATTTGTTTCCTTGTCCTAACAAAGGCGTAACTTCCTCCATTTTAGAGAGACGGCTCGTGCTTTGCAAGGTAGCCGGGCAATAAAGTCTTAACAGGGGAAACTGTTTTCATCGGCCTCTTTTGAGAAAATACACATGTTGTGGCATGCTTATTTTTACGCTTTTCGGGATGGTTGGAAATTAGGCCATGCTATGCATACGCGTAATATGTCAGACATGCGGCAACCTCCATTGTGTCATGAGATAAAAGGTAATGCGGTTGTTGGCCTACCTTACGACTTCCTTTAGGAAATGGATATAAACACGACGATGCATTAGTATAATCGGCTGACTTTGACTCTGCCATAATTTAGGCATCTGTTATGTCTAATCCGCGTTCAGTGTTTGTATAGAAATCAGAACCAGTAGAAGAATAAACTGCCTGTTGTGTTTCTGGAGGCGCGCCACGCATTCAGTCTCCATTTCACTTGAACTCATTGCCTTAAAAAAGTACTTTAAAAGGTAATGCAATCTGTTAGTCCCTCTATAGGTATAACACGACGACAGCTATATTGTTAATAAAACAATATTTACCTACCTTTTAATAACTAGTTTTCCTTCTCGTCGTCGCAAATTCAAGAATATACAATCCTTTTGTTTCATATTCAGTCGTGTCAATTTAACACCTAAACCTCATCATAATAAAATATCTTCGTTCCGCTTTATATTAGGTATCTTAAATATGTATTTATATAAGAAACATGTATACAATGTATACTATACAATGAAACTATTCAAGTTCAATTTAACTTTTGACTATTAAGAATCTGCGAGTAATTACCCACCCTTCCCATAACAACATGTACAAAACAAGCACAGTATATTAAATATGATAATATAAAGTGGTATAAAATATAAATCAATATCACGTAAAGAAATATATTTTGGCAGTTTCCCCACACAATCTATTTTTGGAGTGATATTTGTTTATTTTTTTGATCAGGTCAGGTGTATTTAATAACACAAAACTAGAAAAAATGTGTAGCAACATGATATGGTAGATTTTATAATTCATCCGCATGACAACACATTGCCCTAAATAAACAGTTACATTTACAAGAGCTTCTTCAAAGGGCGTTATGCCTGAAATTTGATACTTTATATGTAAAAGTCACCATCATCTGTCTCAACAGGCACCAGACATTTCTTAACACAACACAACAACAAAAAAGATAAACATACCATTAGGACATTACAAAATTTCACATAAACATCAGGTGAAAAAGGGTCATTATTACTAGTTAAAGTGAAATGTGTCAAATTCTGTAGTGAAACACTTTTCCAGCACTAAGTTAACATCAAAAGCATTAACTAAAATATTAAGTTAAATGTAAAACAACACAGTCGCAATTCTTTCTACACTTCACTTGAGCAAAGTCTAATGACCAAAAAGATTAATATCTGATTCAATACTGTAACTTTATTTCACAATACTACCATCATGCACTTCTGTACAGTGGGTTAACATATGTCATAGCGAGAAAGTTAATGCTTTGGAAAACGATACACAAAAAGATCAAAAGAATAACACTGGCACATACACATACGTTTAAGTATCAAAATCCATATTTTTTCCTTGCAAGAGTTTGGCTGTGCAAACACAATTCACTGTGACTTTGGACATGCACCCAAATCCTGAGTCCCCCCTTGCAATAAATAGAAAAACCTTCCATTACTCATTATTGTCTTTCTCTTTCACAGTGGCTTCGCACAAGGCCCTTTTCTGCATCATGGTGTATGGGAATGGAGCCCCATTGCAGACACTATAGTCCAGTTTGTTGAGTCTTGCCAGTGTCTTGATGCTGCCTGGAGGCCTACCTGGGCTGACCTTGTAGCCTGCAGCTTTTGTGGTGCCCAGTGGCCTTCCCGGGCTGGTTTTAAAGCCTGCTGCTCTGGTGGTCCCGGGTGGTCGTCCTGTACTTGTCCTGTAGCCAGCGGACTTAGTTGTACCCGAGGGCCTGCCTCGTCGTCCAGACTTGCCAAGACCCTTTTTCTTCTTGGACCCCTCTGGTGCCTCTGCACTCCTCATTCTGACGGTTTGGGAGTGAAATTCATTTTGGGAGTCCTGCATCTGGCAGGACATGGGCTTGATCAGGCCCTGTGGCAAGGGTGGCAAGTTAGGGAGTGGCAGTTGTAGTGTAGGAGGTGGGGCAGGGGGGTAAAATTTGTTGGAGTGTGAGCTGCACAGTTCAAAGTGACTGGCTGGGTGTTGGCCATCATCTCCTATGCTACCCAGACCATAATCACTGCTGTTGCTCCCTACCTGGTGCATCATTTTCTGTTAAAACAATACATTTAAATATATTAACTTGGTTATGGAAAGACTTGTTTAGACAGAACGTTTAATTGTATTGCACCATGCAAACAAGACATAAAGCATTTCATTTATATTCATTCAAATGTATTGCATCTACTATCGATCGAAAAGTACGATTGATTGACGACGTCAATCATAAACAAAATACGGGCCTGTACAAATAACTACAGTAAGTTAATGCAAAGGGAGGGGTAACGGACTATATATTTATATATATGCAAATTATGTTAAGAATTGCATTGAAAGTAGGATCACTTTATCTGTTAGATAAAAATATATGTTCTTAAATGTACATCGACCGATGAACATCGTTTATGCGAGTCCATCGTTGTCCTGTCATTCAATATGTTAGTGCATCTCGCTCCGCGCGGTGATTAGTATTCACTAAATTAATCTAAACAGATTAACTAATCTGTCCACTAAATACATTAGTTCACTAAGTATTGTAACGAGGCCGCTTATTGTGAAGGATAAAGAAAGTACCGTACCTCATCTAGGACGCGGATCATGGCAAATAAAGGGTTAAATATGAAACAGATATATCTTCCATCCTAGAAACCAAAAGCATAATGTTATTTACGCAAGAATATTGAGATCCTTAAATCGCATGAGATTTCCTTCCTCAAGGATCGTGATAATTCTGGTTTGTTGAATGGATATTTTTTGTCCCTGAACCGTTGAGGTTTAAAGCTGAAAGGCAGCCATTTTCGCCAGAAAAAAAAATAATAAAATAGTAAGAATAGCTTATACGCATGCGTCAGTTACTGATGGAAATTTATACTATTCTTCACCAAATACCAGAAGGCCCTTACTGTAAGCTAACGTATATAAATTATGGCACATGGTTTCAGGGTTGGAAACAAACATATCTATAGCAGACTACTGTTCTATAGAGAAAATTATTTATAAACTATTTTATTTATTATTATTATTGTTACTATTATTATTGTAATGCTATACAATAAGGTTCAATTTGTTAACATTGCTTAACTACATCAGTTAAGATGAACTAACAAATAACAATACTTCTACAGCATTTATTAATCTCAATGTTATTTTCAACATTTAATCATTTGAAATTGTAAATTATTTCTGCTAACAGTTAATGCACAATTAAACTAACAAGAACTAACTGCCTTTGCATTAACAAATATATATTAACAAGGATTAAAAATGCTGTAATATATCGCTTATTATTAGTTTATGCTGGCCAATGCATGAACTAATGTTAACAAAGAGAACCTTATGGTAAAGTATTACCATTATTATTATTATAAGCATATTAACTTCTTGATAATAACATCTAGTTAATAAATCTAAGTTACTTACTCTGGATACCACAGATATCCATCTATATTAATGGCGTCTGCCCCAGAAAACCATAGCGGTTCTCAAAACTGAAAGCATTACTGATTGTTATTCCCCTCTTACATCAGCTGGCGGCACCAAAAGCACAGAAAACGATCGATGTATCGTCATTGATGAATTCCACTACGGTGAAGGTTGAGCTCATCAATATTAATAAAGTTATGCTGACGTTATTTGGTAAGAGTCCTATTACGAAGCACAGCTTTTTAAAATTAATTACTGCGGCCAATGCTCGGTAAGCTGCCAAAAACCCACCTTGGCTCATAAATATTAACAAATCTCCTTCTTAATAGTAGGATTTGTAATGTAGAATGCGGATTAGGTGACGTCAATCTACATGAAGGGATTCTTCACAATCGCTGCTGCGCATATCGAGACTCTGACCGATGTATGCAGATTTCAAGATTAATTTGAACCTTTTTCTGTTTATATTAAATAGAGATATTATTTTCTTGTTCAAAGAGTAAGTGAGTAACCTTTCAGTTCGGGTTTTCCGTTCTTAAGGTATTTTAGGCACAAAGTCAACAGTTTTAGTTTGATCAAATTTACTGCGACCGAACTGCTTTGACGCATGACGCCAGATCCAAATAAAGCCTAGAATAATTGTACATTATTATTTTCATCATCACTTGAATGCTTTAAAGAATTGCCGACAACTTATAAACATGGACGAGAAGGTATTTACGAAGGAATTGGACCAATGGATCGAGCAGCTGAACGAGTGCAAGCAACTGTCGGAAAACCAAGTAAAAATTTTATGCGAGAAGGTGAGTTACATGTGATGACCATCATCATCATCATCATCATCATCATCACCACCCTTGTTATTGTTCCATTGTATGTTAACACACGTGTTTTGACGGGCGGCCCGTGGGCGCTACAGCAGGCTGTCTGTATTTATTCTTAGCTCAAATCCAGTTGCGCTGCGCACTTCCCACTGGCCGCTAGTCCGAAGATGGCGGTGAATTATTCTATTATTGGT
>JAZGTK010003220.1:0-19383 GCA_036877625.1 Ambastaia sidthimunki | reverse complement strand
ACATATATATATATATATATATATATATATATATATATATAAAAACCCAACTCTCATTTAGACCATTACCTGCTCAAGCCTGCCCCTAGTGTAACCGTTGGACTGGTGGATTGCTGATGCTTAACTATTTGAGCTAAGTGAATCTAAGTAATGAGAAAGAGAGACACACACTGTGTGTGTGTGTGTGTGTATGTGTGTGTGTGTGTGTAAGAGAGAGAGAGAGAGGTCGGGATTGTGCTTGTCATCTATGCCTCCAGTATTACATCAATTAATATTTAAAGAGGTCAGACAATTTTTAAACAGATAACATAATAGAGCTGTGTTGTGTCAATAAATACAGTTCAGTGCCATATTGATTAGACTAAAGTATGGACAAGACCCTATTTGAAACTATTTGAAAACATGCTATTATTATTATTGTCTATATTATTGTATAATATAAGTTTAGGACTGAGAGAATAACAAAAGTAATTTTCATATTTTAACAAATCACTTCGCTGCAAAAACTCAAGATATATAACTATATAAAGATTTATTATAATTTTTCTGGGAGCATGGTGAGAATGATTTAATAAACCACAAATTTACATCATATGAAGTTTATTAATTACGACTGCTGTCAGTTGTCACAAGTGCCACTAGGTGTCTCCTTTTCCCTGCAGATTAAGAGCCGACACTAATTATTTTATACAAATGAAAATAATGCAAACTATTTTATTTAGAGAAAAGATGTCAAATTTCACACAATTTAATGCACAAAATAATATGCATTCTAACAGTTATTTCATCAGTATTTTAAACAACAGGACTATTGAAACATTACAAACAAACTTCCTTTAAACCAAACAGAATCCAGATTATAATGCATAGAAAACATTAGTGGTACTAATGTGGCCACTTGCGCAGTGTTGGTAATTCAGTACAGATGCGATGAAATCTGAGCAGATTGTGTTAATATATAGGCTGGATTAACCTCCATCAGTCCTATAATCCGCGCAGGCATCGTTTCTTTCACGTGTAATAAGTTTGAGTTGTTTCTCAAATCGTTTACATTTTTCTGCTTGGGTTATAGTTTTTTCTTGAACCTAGGCACTTTATTATAACCCCATCAGTCTGCCACAGTGACACATTCCTGGGCTGGACCGCCTTGATAAGCATCCTATGGTATTTTGTTCCAAGATGGCGGTGGCGAGCATGGAAAAGGACGCGATAGTAAGTAACAAATACGACTGTAATGAAACAACATTTTTATGTTTTAATGTTTACGCGCAGGTAGTATAATGTAGTCGTTATAGTTAAAATAAAGACTCTGTTTAACGGAGTGCAATGATGAAATCCATCACAGGAGAGCTGTGACTTGTTCATCTCTAGCACCATGAGTTATAGACATTCATAATGATTTTGTTGATATGCATTGAAAAACGTGGAAGAATAGCTCTGATCTACTCGGTAATATGTTGTGCTGTATTGTATCTGTATCCAATGCGCATCTGTATCCACAGATGCAGTGAAGGCGTGCCGTTATATTGTTAAATTCAGCATCCGCGTTATAATACATTATTTCATTATAGTGCATCCTATCGATAGCCTGCTTTTTAAATTTGGCTTCCTTCTTTTTCTTTATGAAAGAACACCGAAGATGATCATCACCTGAACAATTCATTGGGAGATGCTGGTCTCATCTCCCCCGATAAAGAGGACATCTCTCGTATTCTAGTACAGTAGATGTGTAAAACCATCATTATTATCTTGTACTGTAGCCTGACTTGTGTTTGATTTCTAAGTGTGTGTTTTATTTTTCGTCTAATATTCCAGACGGTTCCTTTCAGTGGACGGATCAGAGGTGGAATGAGGCCTGGGAAGAAGATCATAGTTATGGGCATCATAGATACAGAGCCAGACAGGTAGGATTGCATTGGCTGGATCAGTTATTATACTGCTGCAACATAATGAATGCAGTTATTCGTTATTGTATATCTTTGAATGTTTACATTTTGAAAAATATGTACTTGTTCAAAACCTTGTAAATTGCCTTACACAGCGTTTTTGGGCATGAGGCACTTTCAGAAACACTAGTAAGTTGTCACTAGTAAGGCAGCTCACAAGCTTTTAAGAAACAGCAAGATCCTATTTCTCTGGTTTTGTGGATGTGCCTCCATATTACCCCTGTGAGTATTATGGGATTCTCTATATTGAGTTAAAGTTCAGCTTGAGGTGAATTACATGGGTGTTGATGGGCGTTCATATTAGCTGTCAAAGTGACAAATCACTAAACAATGTCAGCACAGGGTGTGTCACTGGAACCTGAAGTTTTTGTACACAAATACCTGCACATCTGTTGTAAAGCATTTGATATGGTGTTAAGATTGAATGCTAAAAGGGCACGTGCAGCTTGCCAGAAACATGTCCACAAAGCAGCGCAGGAAAAAAGCAACAGTCACACCTATTGCACATATTAAATTCCATACAGTTATACTGGCCAATTGCAAGTCAAATGTTATCTGTTATGTTGACACAGGACATAGTTAAATCAACTGTGTCTATGTACTGTTTGTGTTCTGCACAGCTTTGACATCAGTTTGACCTGCGGCCGCAATGAGAAGAAAGAAGATGAAGATCTCGCTGATGTGGCCCTGAAACTCAGTATACGATTCACAGACCGGCAGTTTCTGAGGAATGCACGGATTTCTGGGAAATGGAGTGAGGAAGAGGCAGCCATAGCTTACTTCCCCTTCATTCCGGACCAGCCGTTCAGGGTAAAAAGCAGAAACTTTAATATCCACATGCTTAGATTTCTAATCAGCATAATTTTATATGAAGGTACTTTCCTTAGGAAGCTGGTTTTAGACAGAAAAGACGTCTTAGTAGAGAGGATGTTACACATACATCGGATACACTGGTGCCTTTCTACCTGAGTATATTGATTGCACAGGCAGCATTTTTCAGGTTTCAGACACAGCCCAGGAAAAACAGTGAGCACAGAGAAAACATGCCTGCTTTATATGCATTCCTTCATAATAGCCCATTACAGAATGCCTCTGTATGACAGAGAATTGTACAACCACAGTGGATAGAGACTCTGAGTGCTTATTTTTTGTACACGTGGCTGAGGCGAACCAAAAATGGGTCAGTCTAGTACAAGATCAATCCACAACTGTTTCAGATAAAGAGTCATGCAAAGTCAGACAAGTACTTCCTTTCAACACACTATCCACAATGAATCTCAGTGACTGACAAAGGATTCTTTTGATTTGATCTCATTTCACTCTTTTTTTTTGTCCCCTCTTGTTTTTTCGATTCATGCAGATTGAGATCCATTGTGAGCACCAGCGTTTTAGGATCTTTGTGGATGGACACCAGCTGTTTGACTTTTATCACAAAGTTAAGTCTTTGCTGGCCATTAATATGATCCGGATAAATGGTAGTCTTCAGATCACTAAGCTGGGCTAACCAATTACAAGAAAGGACTCCTCACAGGTGATCACGCCCACCTGTACATTTGCCACAAGCAATGAAGGCCTCTCAACATCATTTGCATTTTGCGTTATGTATTTCTTAACATTGTTTTAGGTTGGTGAATGGTTGCAATATCAGATGTGTGCCCCCTCTTGAGTGTTTTAATGATCTTTTCATCACACTGTAGCTTATTGGTTGTTTAGTTAAGATACTTTTTCAGGGATTGCACAATTTGATATACACTCTGTGGCAGTACCACATGCCACTTAGATTTCGCTGCTCTGAATGGACACTGCCAATGTAACATGCGTGTAGTCTGGGAGTGTCGCTTCAAAAAATATCCAAGACTCAGGAAATCAGGTAAAGTTGCTCTACTTAATAATTAAAGGCAAATGTGTTGTTAATATGAAGTTTTTGAATAATAAGCTAGCTTGAAATAGTTTGGCTACTAGAACTTTAGAGCTCCCATTTAGCGTTCCACCCAGTTTGGGTTTGTTGTCTGCATTATTTACTTCAATAATTTAAATATTTTGGGCTTGATTCCCCAGTTGTGTAGCAGGGTGTGTGGTTAAATATCCTACATTATTTTTCCTATATCTGTTTATTGCAACCATTCATTTTATTAGCTATTGTGTTGCACTGCAGAAGAAAGTCACATGAGGATTGCTTGACTCGACGTTAAAGTCGTCTTTGGAAACGAAGCACTGAAATTTGGGTGGCTTGATCATCCAGCTGTTCTCCTCCAAGCCAACACAGTATTTCAGAACAAAACATTGTCAAATCCTTAGCAACTAAACCAACAAATGATTGTGTTTTTTAGTTGAGGAATAAAAGCTTCCTTTCAGTGAAGTGATTTTACAAAAACTAACTCGGCTCATATAAAGTTTACATTGTATTGTAATCACCAGGTATAAATTGAAGGAAAACAAATAACAGGGCTAAATTGTTTCTTGAATGTACAATCATCCACTCATAGGCTTCATAATAGCTTATTTGTGGATGTAAAGTGAGTGTCTTCAAAGAAAAAGCCTATTATTCCCTCCAACTCCCTTATTTATAACTCAGACTCGTGTTGCTCCTCATAATATAAACATGCAGCCAAGAATCAGCATATTTTCTGTGTTGTGTCATTTTTGGCCCTTTGTTCGTTTTAAGGTCTGTAAGGATCCTCTGTACTACACAGTACCCACAATGTTTCCTGTCTTCTGTTTCAACTACACTTAAACTGTAGGACTTCATTAGTATGATTATTATTGCTGCTAGTTACAGTACAGTAACCTGCTGTCCAGCATACCTACTAATGTCACATCAACCATTGTGTTGATAAATGTGCTCATTGCACAGTATGACATTATTTTCACTTCTAAAACAATGTCAGTATTGTAATATTAAATAACAATATTAAAACTTCTTACTGTTTTAAATTGTACTCAAAGCTTCAATTATTGGTCCCTCCTTATAGAAAATCTCAGCTAAATAACTTTATAGACCATTTGCATACTCAGAATATCTTGATGCTCAGTCTCATATGATGGTTTCTCTGCTTGAGACTAAACATGAATTTGTTGCGCATAAACAGTTTATAGAGTTAGTGTAGTATGTATTGGTACTGCAAGCAACATGGTCCTTGACCACAGACCTCTTTCTTTACTGAAGCTGACATTTTGTGGCAAACACATTAGGACTTAGAGTGGAATGAGATGCATTTAGCATCTGGCCAGTTGGACCAATGGGGTAACAGTATTTAAATCTTAACAGTATTGTTATTTTAACTAGGAGTTCTATGGGTTGTGATTTTTTTTTCATTTCATTCTGTCAATACCATTTTAATGTTTAAAAGTGAAACTGACCATTTTGGGCATCATTTACTTTCTAAACAGAGTATGTGAGTATTCTCAAAAGATGTTACACATGGATAAATTTAAAAGGGGAGGGAGTAAAGCTTATTCAAAAATATAACAGATGAAACAGAGCATATAAGAGGTGTCAATAGCGTTAGTGACTTTTGACCTTAGCATTGCTTTCAACATCCAGGAATCTTTGCATTTCTCCCTATGATCCTTCTGATTTTCCAGATTCCGGATACTAGTTCTAATGCTTCCATAATCGGTGCTGTCTTTTGTCTTGTATCTCAAAACAAATTGCAACAATTGTTCAGACAGGTTCAGATTTACAGTATGAGGATTCCAAATGAATGTTATGGTTCTGTTTTGTAAACTATTGAAGCCTTTGAACTTTGGATGTAGATTTACTACCTAGCAGGGCCTCTGTGTGCTTCATTTACTTTTTATTTGTATGTTTTTGGTACTGCAATAATGTCTCAACCTTGAAAAGGGTTGATAGTTTATGTAATGATTAGTCTGAGCGTTAACTAGTTTCCTATTCATCAGAACTAGTTGAATGTATAGCATGTTGAGTTTTGTTTGTTTGTTTTTGTTTTGTTTGTTTGTTGGACATTCAAAGCTTTGCTTGTAGAGCCTAATGTTATTTATTATTTGAAGACTATTTTAAAAGCTTCTATGTATTTGTAAGCCGGCCCATTACTAGAGATAGTTTGTGTTGTTGAATAATTGTAGTTGTACAATCATTTTCGTTATGTTAAAAGACCTGCAGAGTAGAATTGGTTTAATGTGCTTTCAGAACTTGGTATTTATCAAAGATGTGCCTGTTGAAATATGGCTTTGTTGTTTGAGACCTGAAACTAAATTCTTACTAAAGTTTTACACCAATAGACTAAGTTTGAATATCACTTTAAGCAAATGCTGCAGCTGTTAAAAATAAAATGCTTCATCATTTGCCAATGTGTCACATGATCGCTGTCCAGAATCCCTCTAAATATGCTGCAGTATGAAACATCTAAAGAAAAGCAAATAAGTGGAAAGCTTTTGTGTGAAATAAATTTTTTAAAAAGCCAAACATAATTTTTCTTTAAATTATTAAAAATCTATTTTTGGGACACTGTCATCTAAATAAACTGTTTGAAGTTGGTATGCAAACACATTGTTCATGTGTTTTGGTTTCACACTGCAGTCAGTGTTTGGTTAATAGTTTTGTAACTTTCATGACTTTATTTTAATTTATTTGTAGTCCAATAAAATAAATCCTTACAAACTTTGAAGTCAGTTAATGTCTACCATGTATGCACTTAACAGACCAAGAAAAGAACTGCCTTCTGCCCTAATTATTCAGAAAATGTGACCTAAATAACCAAAAGAGGGCGCCATACGTTTAAAAGCGACGGATCTACATTGTTGCCAAATATGTTTTGTTCTTGACAAGTATTAAAATCGTATAGGCTATTAAAGTATGGTATTTAGGTAAAGCTCTTAACATCTTTGGAAGATAAATGTGGATAGTATATATAGTATATATTGCAGTTTACAGAAAAATCGATGCGTATGCACTGTCACAGGAAAAGATAAAGGGAGAGGAGCTTTTTATATAATATCTGGCATCCTGACTTGGCGTCAACAACGAGAGCCAATCAGCAACGGGCTGCACAGTGACGGTCAAGGTAACGTCACGGTTATCCACGCGCAGTCATGGCACTGTTTTGCAGGTCTACTGGGTTACTTTTCAAACAAAGTAGATTGGTGCCATCTGCATTGGCGGCATCAAGGCAATGCAGTTCGGGTAACAGTAACTATTTTTATAACTAACCAAAAAAATTCAATAATTCCTGTCAATGGAAGCTTGAATGAGATCGGACACTTGAGTCATTGAAATGCGCAGGTTATGTGACCGCAGCCTGTTTAAAGTCGTGCCTGCAAGCCAATCGTTCTGGCAGTAAATCTGGTGCACAGTTTACCTTTGACCAGCTTATTGAAATTGAATGGCACGCAGAACAGATGTGTTGGTTAGGTGCACAAACCAGCTAACCTGCTAATCTTTGGATAGGTTAAGCTTGTCAGAACCTGCATTTCTGAGTTTTGTGTACTACTTGTGTTTCGTATTTAAGAAATCAGACATGCTTAGCTGCTAGGTTATGAAAACATTGTCCAGGTTAAGTCCTTCCCCAAATTTCTCCATAATTAAAGACATTCTCTCTGTAAATATGCATATGCCATACCATTTATCCAAATCAATATCAGAAGTGCTATTGACCAAAACCTTTGAAACTATTGTTTGTTAAGACGACCACTTCTCTTTTCCAGGTGGCCAGTATCAATACATACTGGTTGATAAAAAGGGTGAAAAGAAGAATGTTGGTTTTATCCAGCTAAACAGACCGAAGGCTTTGAATGCTCTCTGTGATGGTCTTATGATGGAAGTGGGCAAAGCCCTGGATGCGTTTGAAGCTGATGGGGAAGTGGGAGCTATTGTCATCACCGGGAGTGAGAAAGCCTTTGCAGGTGTGAAACAATCTAAATAACCAGTGTTTTGTGTATATGCATGTACATGTAAATTTACTGATTGCTGTGTGCTTTATTGGCTTTAATGCTATTGTAGCTGGAGCTGATATTAAAGAGATGCAGCATAGAACCTTTCAAGAGTGCTATGGTGGCAACTTCTTGGCTCATTGGAACAGAGTATCTACAGTTAAAAAGCCTGTTATTGCTGCAGTAAATGGATTTGCGGTGAGTATTAGTTTAAAATGTGTATGCTACAAGTGGAAAATTTGCTCAAACTTTTACTGTTTTTGTTCTGTGTGATAGCTTGGTGGAGGATGTGAATTTGCCATGATGTGTGACATCATCTATGCGGGAGAAAAGGCACAGTTTGGACAGCCAGAAATCTTGCTGGGGACCATCCCTGGTAAAATAAAGCATTAGTCTTTACATCTTGTGAATTAATTGCTACAGGGTAACTTTGCATTGCAATGGTCAATAACACATTTACACGTAAGGCAACTGGAATCACTGTAATTTATTTTGCTCCAGGTGCTGGTGGCACTCAGAGGCTTACAAGAGCCGTGGGTAAATCTCTTGCGATGGAGATGGTTCTGACAGGGGACCGAATCTCGGCACAGGATGCAAAACAGTCTGGTTTGTTTTTACACTTTTGTTTAACATTATTAATTTAGCTGTACCGCTTATAACTAAGCTAGGCTTAAATGTAATGTAGATGTAAACTCAGTCTCATAATTTTCACATATGTATAAATGTATTAACTTCATAGGTCTGGTTAGTAAAGTATTCCCGGTGGAGCAGCTGGTTTCAGAAGCTATCACATGTGGAGAGAAAATAGCCGGAAATTCCAAACTTGTTTCTGCCATGGCAAAGGAAGCTGTTAATGCAGGTATGGGTTTTTACATTTACTCATTAAAGATGCAGGGAACTTAACATGGTTAAAGAGCATAGTTTGCATAGTTTGAAGCAAGCATAGTTAAACAAGCATAGTTTGAAATTCAGCGTAAACCTGCCTAAAACTGTTTTTCATTGTAAAACCAAATGGAAATTGTTACACTGAAATGAATGTGACTAATCATGAAACAAGAACATGGTTTATAAAACCACTGTTAACAAATTAAGCAGCTGACTTATTAAATACATTTATGCATTTGATATTCTCCAGACAGGTGGTCATGGAGTTTTACATTCAGAACCTGAGAGTTTTATTTGTCTCTCTTACAGCATTTGAACTGACTTTAGCTGAGGGCAGTCGGCTTGAGAAAAGATTGTTCCATGCAACCTTTGCCACGGTGCGTAATATTTTTTTAAAATATTTGTTTTCTTTGTTAAAGAAAGCAATGACAACTTTGTATTATAATTTTCAGGAGGACAGAAAAGAAGGCATGACTGCCTTTGTTGAGAAAAGAAAGGCTGATTTCCAGGACAAGTAGAATTACTGTGGAAAATGTGGTGATTTATTTTAAACACTGATACTTAGTTGTGCTCAAATGCTGATGTTAAAATACTTTGCCTTAAATTAGGTTTTTATAACAATTGTTTGTAAAATACAAATATTTCAAATGTTAAATATTGAGAGACTTGCATGCCTGTGCTTTAGCTCACATTTACCTTTTACAGGTACTTTATTTTTCTTTCTGCATTAATTTCAATTACATGATTGATTTATATACCTAAACAACACAGTCTCCCTTTGTAATTCTTTTTGGTGATGTCTTTGGCATAGACGCTTGTATTAAATGAATTCTAAAAGAAGTCAGCCTCCTATCTTTTTAAACTGTTTTAAATTCCTGTATTGCACTTAGGCTTTTAAAACCCCAGGTGTCAGTAATGCAGGTTTAATAATGTACTTTCGAATGCTTGTAGTGGGGAACTAACTATAATAAGGACCTGTTAGCAGGACGTCGCAATTACTGATTATACACGCTAGGTGGTGCTATGGTTGTATTTTTCTTGAATTCAGTGAGGCAATAAGAAGTAGACGGTGTCTACGGTCCCTTGGATTTACAATGTTTTATTGCTTTTGGTTTATTATTTAATTGGATGTATGGCAAAACAGTTCTTAAGAGCCTCAAACAGCCTCAAAATGTTTCTAAATATATTTTAGGTTTTGTGTGGCAAACAAAGTGTATTAATAAACGACAAAATTACATAGCTTAAAATCCTAAAAACGTATTAATAACCAGCTGTTTATCATAGACATTTACAGTGGTAGAGTAAAACGTCACGTTATGTTCAATGTATTGCCATGTCAGTTACATTTTAGGGTGAATAATAAAAACAACTACAACTTTTTTAACAAAATAATAAAGTTAAAAAGTTTTTTAACTTTAATATATTTTTGAGGATATTCTAAGCATTTACGTACTTAAAAGCCACTAAAAAAAGCAAAAAGAATAATCTACAAAATGAACTTTTAGAACGAAACATCAACCATTTTATTGATTATTGATGAACTGTAAAGTGTCATTTTTCCAGGTTAAAGATCACCAGAGAACTTACGCCACTTTTACGCATTAACATTGGCCATTTATATTAAAAATACAGCTTCCAGGAAGACCACAGCAAATGTAATTATTAGACCAGCCTATTCATCTCCATTACACATCAGCTGTGAGCAAATCTCCGTGTTTTTTTCGCAAAGCGCCTTTCCAAACGCTTAAAAGTCCATAGCCTAATTGATTTTAATTTTCATTCAATATTCCCTCAGAGTCCTGCTTTCTTCTCAGCCCTTGGGACAAAACTTTAACAGAGGAGAAAAAAATCTTTCCACAACGCAATAGCATAAAGGTCTCCTTAAAGGACAGCAAAATAGAGGCTCCACTTTGAAGTCTATCCCCTGCTACCGAAAGGTCAAAATAATAAATGTAGACCGAATTGAGGCGCTCAGCGCGGACAAAAGAGGCAAAACGTTACATTTTGGCAGAGGCAGCTCCTCATAGCGTGATAAACTCGTTTAAAAAAGCAGAACCAAAGAGGGAGCAGCATGGTTCCTCGGCTAAAGAAAAGAGCTTTGAATTGATCAGACAGTCTTGGCTCCTCCGAATGTCTTTTCTTCCATCAGTCTTCCATCTTTCCACTTTGACTGTGGATTTCGCAGCTGCGAGCCTCCACACACCTCTTCTGGAGCAAATTTCCCTGAATTACAAGCACATCGCCAGAAATTCCACTTCATCAGCGGCAGCTGCACGTCTCGTTAAGGTCTTTCTCGCAATTTAAATTAAATTAGGTCCCTGATTTCTGTTTTCTAAAACAATGCATTTGTTTTCAGACCTGTATCATTCATTTCCAATGACAGCCAAAACTATTTGCCATTTTGATTAGACAGACATCGAATTGTATTATTTTCTTGCTTACGGTCAAGTCTATATTGTACCTCAGTCACATTCCAGTGGACTTCTACAGCCGTAAAATATCACATGCATATTTCATTAACAGCTTTAAAGCGTAATTTAACCAGTTCACATGGTGCGAACTTAAGTTACAATATAATAAAATACTTGATTCTTAAGCGTAAGAAACACGATTAATGCATAGTAATTAGTTTATTCAACACCTGTTGATACAAGTAATGTCTTATTTTAAACTCTGTTTATTACAATAGTTAACGTTTATAGTAGCAAATTTTACTGGGTATTATTTTATAGTATTTAATAGTGTATAATATTTATGGGCATTAATCTAAAAGTTTTAATGTTTTAAACACACGGGAGGGCAAAAGTAACGATGACATGGTTTTGTTCTCACTCTGAAACAAAAAAATAAATAAATTGAAGATAGGCATCGCTTTTTTTGTACAAAGGCGTTAAAAGTACACTGTCAGTGAGAGAATAAACTCTTGCGGGGAGCAACGCAAATAACGCTTATGAATTTCACCTTGCGCTAGAAACGCAGCGTTTATTGCGTCTAACCAATGGCAAAGCATTAAAAGGTCACATGACTCACAACTAACTCGCACGCGTTCTGACTGTCACTCCTTAGAAATGGTTATACTACAAGGAATCCCGTCAATTCTTACACCTGAATTACTGTATGCTTTGGGTCATGAAGATAAAATGGGTAAGTTGTTAATCAGATCAGATCGTTCTTTTTACAAACAACAAGACAAATCCGGAATCTTAAAGCTTATGTGTGACAAACGCTGTTGTTGAATTAACACGAAACCTTCTGTTTGAACGAATATAGCATGTTATTAATACGATAGATACAATGTAAAACGTAATGGATCAACCCTGAGCCAGTAAGAGGAAGTGATATTGCTGTAGCAGCTTACCTTCGACGAAACGTGCTTTTGCTTCGATTTTCAAAATGTCATTTAAAGCGGTTAAAGGATTTCTTAAGATCTCCATCCACTTTTCAAAGCCTACAAAATAACCAAAATGAAACTGGTTCGCGGTACCGTCCATCGATGACGAGACATCAATGCAACAACAACATTACTATGATAAAAGAATGTTAAATAAACTAAAATAAATGTGTTAAATAAACACTATGTAAAACTTTTTGTTTCCAGTTCTAGCTAATGCAAATTTTCCAACCGCATCTATTTGTAAATGCGGAGCAGTGGACGTACAAGATGAAATGATGTAAGGATGTTCTGTTTAAAATGTACTATGGTCAAAAGAAATTCATCAACATAACATTCTCTCATTTTTACGATAAAACTGATTTTGTAGTATGCACTTTATTAAAACAATTAAAATGATTATGTACACTTACAGTGTTCGAATGACATATCTATTTATTTTTGTTTTAAAATAGTAATGTTAAATGCATGATAGTTTGGAAATTATAGTTACTATGATATTTTGATGGATGCTAGCGAACAGTCTAATGACAGTTAATAATAAACTATATAGAATAAATAAGTATAAAATAAGGAAAATTGATATATTTTTCTTTACTTATTAAGGTGTGGTATACCAGAACTTTTGAAGGCAATATTGACTCTTTTTTCTCTTGATATCTAAGATGATTCAGTGGGTGTGCACATTTATAACATGTCATCTTCTATTTTTTAAATAAACCACAAAAGTAAGCTATATGTAGGCCTAACTCTTTTCCTAATTGTGAAATGACATAAAACAGGCTGTGTCTGTCATTGAACGAGGTCTGATTTGTTAGACAGCTGTCATGGACTATGTGCAGAGTGACAAATTAAAGGCTCTGAAAGTGCCTGCATGGGACCAGTACTCTGACCCTCTGAAACAAGCAGGATCAAATGTAAGCTCTTCTATACATAAAAGGGCACAATTCATATGATGAAAACTGTTTTAACCACTGAAATGAAATTTGACCTAGCTAGTTTAAAAAGTACACAAATAATTTGTTTAAAATGTAACTTCTCTGTAAGTTTCCTAATTTTTTAGCATAAATTATAAAATATGACTTTTTTTTTATTGGTTTATTCAGTTAATGTAACGCATCAAATAAGTTTGTGTATTACATAAATGTACTGTAATTACAGACAACCAGTTCTGCTTAGGGTAAAAGTAGTTTCAAGTTAGTTGAGCGGTTTGCTTTTTATGAGCGTGCCAAAAATGCATTTGCTGTAGTGACAACTGGGTGAGCATTTTATTTCTGATTTGTGATGGATCTGTTTACATATTATAATTAAATAAAAAACAAACAAATTTCCTTTGAAATTTTATCATAAGAATAAAAAGTAATTTCATCTGAGGAACAATAGATAATGCAGATAATGCACACATGACATGGCATAAATGGTTTATGAGTTATTATATGTGCCCTTAAATAAGGATGTATGTAATTATATTAGTATCTGCTATTTAGATTTAAAAGTATAAACATGATCCTTAGTCATACATAAAAGTGCAAGTGTTGCTGTTCACTCAAATCTTCAGTTTGAGACAGTTTTGCTACTATGTACTGTAATGATCTGATGATGTAAAGGAAGTTACAAGGCGACAGATGTCGGCAAATGTAAGTTATTTAGCTGTACCAGCTGTACCATTTAGCTGTATATTTTAAAAATTAGTTTTTTTCTCAGTATTACACCAGCTGAATTAAACCCTGTAAATCTTTTCCTCATAGGAAAATGTTTTCTTTACGACGTTATACTAAATCTACAAAAAATACTTTTACAGAAATGTGTACTATGCTTGTTATTAATAAAACCTAATAAAGACATTTTTCAGAAATGACATGTATTTTTCTCATCATTTTATTAAAAATAAAATGTATTTCAATTATTTAAAAATGATCTTAGGAAAAAGTGAATAACTTGTATGGCTTACTAATTATGGTAACATTTTCTTGTGGCATGATCAGCTTAAACTTTGTTTTAGTTTTTTTTTTGTTTAATTTGAACTTTAAATAAAGAAAACAATAATTTTAAGATTTTAACAATAGACCGCATTTAACAAATTTATAATCATAACAATCAGAGCACCAGTCTTATATTAGAAATTACATCACAATGGTACATTAATGCTTATGATAAAGACCATCCAGGTCTGTTTCTGGCTCTGTATGCACATGTTTGGGGTGAATGGGGAACATGTTCACCAGTGGGGCCTGTTGATCAGGCTGCTGTCCTCTGACATCTGCATGGTACAGGTCATCTTTATCTTCTTCAGGGCTTAAGTACATTGGCCTGCCGTTATCTCCAGTTACTTGAGCATCCTTCTCTTCTCTCATTGGCTCTTCAGGAAAGTACTTCTCAGCAAACATGTCATGGTACAGATAATCCCTGTCCTCTTCTGGTTTGTCATACATCTGCACCTGATCGTGTCCCAGTGGCTGAATAAAGATTCCAGGCTGTTCGGGGTCAGATGGAAGTTGGAATTCAAAGGGGTGGTAGAGAGCATCTTTATCCTCCTCAGGTTTGTTGTATTTCTGCTGTTTTTTGTCTTCAACAGCTTTCCATATCAACATGCTGGGATCGATGTCAAAATCTGTAATATCCATGTCTTGTGGTGGCTCCACCTCCTTTAATCCCAATTCTTCCATCACCTTCCCATTGAAATCCTCTGACCTACAATGGAAACAGATATATAATCAATATATTCAATAGTAAAATGTAATTAAATATATATTTAAGCTGGTTCTACAGACTTTAAAACATATTTCTTTTTGGAAATATGGTGTGCAGAAGAGAAGACAACAAAACAAACTCACTCCATAGTGTCTTGAACTGCCTTTTCCTGAAAAGGCATGCAACAAACTTTTTATGCAACTCTAACTTTTTAGTGCATAAAACATATTTCTAAACAGCCCTAACATATTGTGTGGATATCTTGTACTGGACTTATCTGTTTAACACATTTACCAGAGCTACTATCTATCACAAAGTTAGGAACATTTTTTTTTATTTGTTTAAAATTAAAAACTAATTCTGACTCTTACTCAAAATGGCAAGATTTGTTACAATAGATGTAATTGAAAGTGACTATAGTCATTGTTTATGATTTTCTTTAGTAACACAAGACAGTCAAAATATAAGGCTGTAAATTAAAGTGTCTATAGAAGCTATACGTACCTTGGGTCTGTATGGTTTGGCAGAGGTGCTGAAGAGCAGCACTGATAGGCAGATTACAACAGAAAACCTGTAATGTGGGGAAAAGTTAGTGATTAAAAAAAAAGAGCTATATCAATTTTATGACACAAAATCTAAAAGAAAACTCACCTGATCATATTGGTTCCTTCTACTGTATATCACAGGGAACTGTGAACTTGTTTTTTATTAAGCTGTGGTGACAACAATCTTACCTGTAATAAAAAAATCAAAGTTCAAGTTACAACTGACTTTGAACCTGAACTCTGTGATAATAAAATTGTGCTCTTTCGTCCATATGACAGGGTAATATAAAATTACATAATGTATTATTATAATTATTATAAAATACTCAGGTGCGTTCAAAGAGCATGCAAAGTTTTAAATGTGCCATCCCGCACTTCACCTTATTCTTATCACTGTATCAGGATAATAAAGGTAGGCGCCTTTATCAGCGTTTAACCTATTGAAGCACAGTTTGAAAACAATCTTTCTCAGTTATCTTAAAAGTGTTATAAAAGAGTATTTAATATAATACCTGTAATGACTCGTGCGCAGCTGGCTTCGGTTTTAGAGGACTCGTCCAGACAATAACAATTATACTTAACTGGCTACTCCAGTTATCACGAACTGCGGTTGTTTTTCTGCTAGATATTTACGATTAATTGCGTTTAGATGGACGTCTGTAGCTTGTTTTATACACCAAACAAATCACCAGGTTTATTTGGGTGTAATTGAATTTGGATGGACGGATAGAGAGATGTCCGACAAATATAGTTGAGGGTAAAATGCTGTAGGGTCAGGTTTAGGTTACGGATTAAAGAATAAAGGTTAGTCCTAGACTTCAGCATACTGCGAGGGCTCCAGCCACCCAAGTGGTGGTCTTTTCCCAGGCATCAAATATAAACAACCCTGTAGTAACCGGGTTAAACGGCGCGCCTCGTCTACATGCAGAGCCTCTAAACAAGAGCTGGAATTACAAACTATAAACGAATTAGATCACACAAGTAAAGTAACTCATGTAAACAGACAGACCAACAGACAAATGATATCTTTAGCTATTTGCGTCATTTTGATTAACTTACGTCAAAAGTATAATAGCTAACTATTTCTAGTATTTTTTTTATACCATTTTATGTGTTTTATTAGTACTATATTTTAATAGTATTTTATACTATTGAAAGGAAGACTAGCTTCTTCTGTTTATAGCCTTAAATCGCATGCAGCTGATTGCTAATTTGCTTAAAGAATAACAAAGCAAGCCAAAGACCACAACTCAATGTGAACGTCTTTGTTGTGACAAACAGATCCCCACCAAAGTCTGAACTGAATTTACATTTTGTGACATTACAGTTTAAAAGGTTTAACTGACAAAAAAAGTTTATTGATCATTTTCATGCACTAACTTAAAAAATGCATAATTTTTGTATTCAATAAAACCATTAATTACAACATCACAGGGTACATGACTGTGACCAATACATCTGTGACCAGCTAGTACCCATAAAAATGTACACAACACAACAAAGGGCTTCAAATTGAGCCGATTCATATTTGGGGAACTGCTGCGTGATAAGCTGCACAGCATCGTGTTTGCTCAGAAAGCCCCTTTTGTAATCATGATTGCTGGCCCACGATGACTAACAGCACCCACACCGGCGCTCTCGTCTCCCACAGAACTGAGTTAAAATCTGTGCAGCAACAAACAGTCTCTTGCTGTGTGGTATGAGACTGCGGGCAGACGGTCGCTCTGTGATCTTAATGGCAAGTGTTTGGCCTCGTTATAAGATCAAGAACAAAATGCTGTTTACTCACAGCCTGAGTGGAGACAAACTGAGTCACAGTCACCTGGCAGGCTGTTGCAGACTCAAAGGAAAAACTTCTCAGCATAGGAAACATGTGGCACCTGAGTTTCTCACATCAGGAGTTTGTTCTGGTCATTATTGTCAGTTTATTAATGAAGCCTGCGAGGTATTTTTGTAAAAAACATTTGTCTTTTCTCACCACTGTGACTTTGACATACCTGTAATTAGACAGGTTGTGATTTTAATGCAGTGGAAGCCTGCAGGGCCCCATACGGCCCTTTGATGTTTGTTTCACAGCTTCCATGAGCCCCAAACTCATCTGCCTCTGTAATAAATACAAATAATGACATTTATGGAGCTGCATTGTGTTAGCTTATTTACTAATATCATGTTGAATGTTCCTCTATTTGTTGATCTAGTTCTAAATGAATAAAGATGTTTTGTTTGGGGACTATTGTTTGTGTACTACTGTAAGACTGAAAGTGCATTCTGTTACTCATATTTATTATTTGGTTATTTGTTAACTTTATGAATCTGACGTATGCTGTACAAATTACTGGAAAATACTGATAAAGGAAATATACTGATAAATAATTTGTGTTAAACATTAGAATCTGAAAAGACTTATAATAAGGCAGATAAATAAATTACATATTTGTCATGTTTTCTTTATCATATTTCAAACCAAAGACATCTGACTACAATGAAATTAAAACATTTCATATATCCACCTCACACAAAACAAAACAAATTGACAATCAAAAACAAACAAGCAAACAAAACCAAACAAAATTTATTCCATTGACCTAGAGAAGTAGGGTGTGGTTTTTAAAATCTAAAAAGCATAAAAATACCAAAAACATTGTAGATGACATAGTAAACACAAATATTGTTTTTGTTACTGCATTCCGCCGCAGTATCAGATCTAAACACAACTAAGTGGAACACAAAACAGTCCTATAGTCTGATTTCCTGCTTGGTGAAACATTTGTGTGAAGGCTGAGTTGACTCTGTCTAAACTACAGTGCAATATACAATCATTTTTTGCCATCAATCTGAAATATGGAACATTATTTAAATATCAGAATAAATACAGCATCTCAAAATTGTATTTCTTTGCCATTTCTTTAGGGTATTTTCATATGGAATTTGAATGGTTTGGTGTTGTTGCTGCTGTTGTTGTTTTTAAGTGTTATTATTTTAAGGTTGTGAGAGTGATCTTAATGCTTATGTGAAAGGAAAACAACATATACTCACAGTTATAACAGTAAATCTGTTTCTTAGAATTTTTTGTATGCAACTCTGTAGCGAGCTACTAAAAATCTCATTTCCTAAAGCGATTTACTTTCTTCAGATAATTTCCATGTGTTGTTTTTGGTTAAATGTTTATTTTCATTAAATGTTGTTGCAATTGGTTTTCTTCCCTCTGAAGTACAAAGTGCTGTAATGTTCTCGATTTTGGTCATTTACTGTGTCGTGAATAGTTCTGATAATTATAGTTTTATTGCTATTTGTAGTTTATGATTAAAGTCTGTAGAGGTTAGTGAAGGTTAAAATAATGTTTCACTGCATAATAATCATTGTATTTTTTAATATTTAAAGAGATTGACTATTTAACTTTTATTTCATAATATTTCCCACATACATTTGCCCTCTGTCCTTGCACATTGGTTGTCCGTTTATATATTTATAACTTTAAATAGAAAAAACTCAGAAACCCAAGGAAAATGTCAGAGAGCAAAGGGGCATCAATAGCCATTTCTGGCCCTGTCAAAAATTTGTTGATGAACTGCCACACCCTAGCAAGCTGGCTTTAATTAAACTGATACTGTTGTGCCTTTTCTCTGTATCAGCCTCACAGCTGCTGAGTGACAGACTGTAGGAACTAATTGCCGACGGCATGGAACTAAATTAAGTGCTACAAAGTATTTATTGGGGCCAGATATATAGACCTCGAGCTTGATCAAGTTCCTGCTCTTGTTGCCGAGGTAATCAGGCTTTGTATATAGAAACATTTCGGGGAAAAGACTGTGAGTGTTTGTCTAAAGAACAAAAGAGGGTCTTAGTAAACAAAAACTTACAATAAGCGTCTTATCAGTGAAACATGTGAATCCGCAAAGAATTTATAAACTCACTGTTTTCCAGACGACTTCTCGCTATGACAACAGCTTATCGTACACATTCAACCTAATTCATTATTAGACAGCTCATGTAAGGTGAAATAATAATGTGTGTAAAACACACTGATAATCTTGTA
>JAZGTK010003219.1:0-28146 GCA_036877625.1 Ambastaia sidthimunki | reverse complement strand
TCTGAGAGTAATGCTAACTTAGTAATGTCGTCTGGTTTTGATGAAATGTAAAGTTGAGTGTCGTCTGCGTAACAGTGGAAATTTATACCTTGATTTCTAATTATATTTCCAAAGGGCAGCATGTATAATGTGAATAACAGAGGACCTAATATAGACCCTTGAAGCAGGCCATATTTTACTGGCATTAATGAAGATGATTCCCCTTTGAGATTAACAAATTGATAACGGTCCGACAGGTAGGAGCGAAACCATTGCAACGCCTGCCCTGGTCTATAGTATCAAATTCTGTGCTGGGTCAAGTAGGACTAATAAGAAAACGTAACCTTTATCCGCCGCTAATAGTAGGTCGTTGGTAATTTTGACCAGCGCAGTTTCAGTACTGTGGTGTGGTCTAAATCCAGACTGGAATATTTCAAAAATGTTATTCCTATGCAAGAAGGCACACAGTTGCAAGGATACGGCTTTTTCTAAGATTTTTGACATAAATGGAATGTTTGAAATGGGTCTGTAGTTTGCCAACTCATTTGGGTCGCTGTGAGCTTCCTTTAAGATAGGTTTAATGACTGCTAGTTTAAATGGACCTGGGACATGACCTAAACGTAGGGAGGAGTTAATAATGTTAAGAAGAAACTCAATCGCTGCTGGTAGCAGCTCTATCAGTAGTTTGGTCGGTATGGGATCTAACATGCATGTTGTAGGTTTAGAGGTGGTGATTAGTTTTATGAGGTCATCTTGGCCTATAGATGAGAAACATTGTAGTTGTTCCTGAGGCGCATTTGCTGATGTGAGTGAGTCTTCTACTGAGGTTGTAGGACGCATATTGTTAATTGTGTTATGAATGATTTCAATCTTTTCTATGAAAAAGATCATGAAATCGTTGCTGCTAAAATTCGACAGCACATTATCGTCAGGTGATGTTTGTTTATTTGTTAGTTTGGCAACTGTAGTAAAAAGAAACCTAGGATTATTTTTGTTTTTCTATTTGAGCACTAATATGTGCGGCCCTTGCTGTTTTCAGAGCCTTTTTGTAACGAGACAAACTGTCTTTCCAGGCTAGTCTAAACACCTCCAGATTTGTTTTCCTCCATTTGCGCTCAAGGTTACGGGTTTCTTATTTTAGATTGCGAGTAGAGTTGTTATACCATGGAGCTTTGTTTTTGTCTCTAGCTTTTTTAGATTTAATTGAGGCTCTCGCAGAGTGAAGAGGAGGCGGAGTCTCAGACAGTCCCAAGCTATTTTTAACACTTTTCATTGGTTAATCATTTCTAAAATTTACACAGCCATGTGGGGACTGACCGATAGTACCGATTTACAAAAAAAAAAAAAGCCCAAAAACAAAGCCAGGATTCCCACACAACACGTCGGCTAAAGTCCGATTCGCGACCTAATGACTCCTTTGAGCCGATTCATTTGTGAATTGTTAAAGCAATTGGTCTGCCCGTCAGTATCTGAATCTGTGTATAACAAATCATTACTCAGAAGAACATACACATCTGAAATGAGAACGTAAGTGTGCTTACCCCATTTAGCAAAAGTGGTTAGTAAAATTTAGCCTTAATAATCCACAGTATTTATAGGCCTATGACAATGTGTAGTAAATTACCTATAAAATCATTTAGTTGAAAGTTAGACAGGAGTGAGATGAAACTAGATCAAAGCAAACTGTTGCTAGCTAGCTGCTAATTTTATTAAACTGTATATGGTAAAAAAAACCACTATTACACCTTTTAACGCTACATTTTTTTTAATGCTACTTGTTAATATTGGAATCGTGGATCACGTGGGTACTAGGGTACTCTACTGTGTGTGGATGATCATGCCGGCCAGCCACCACCAAAGACCAGTTTTGACCCAGGAAAAGCCCTGAGGTGAGTGAGATTGTGAGGTAAATTTATTTCATCTGCATGATTACATAAAGATGAGAAGTGTGCAGTTTTGTTTACTAGGGTTAAATGGTGCACACTTTCCTGGCTAAGCTTGCCTTTGGTACATGGATAGTAGTAAGAAACAAGTTAGAAAGTTTGGGTTAGTTGCATTTTCAGAATTCAAACACTGTGCTTGTGTACTTTATTTTGCGGAATTAATTTTTGCACAGCTAAAGTTTGCACAGAATGACAGTTTGTTATTCTAAGTTTAAGAACATTGTTTAAACATGGAGCATGGATATTTAATATCCTGCGGGATACAGAAAAGAGAATGTGTGGCACATTACAGACAGGTTCAATTCTTAGTTCACTCTCACTCAACAGGTTTAGGTTTACAAATGATTCTGTGCATTGTAAGAAAAAAACTTTAACACTTAACATTTAATATTTTTGTTGGCTAATACAAGCATCCTGTAAACTGAAGTATCCATTAGACTCATCTGTCATAGTGAACAAACTACATAAGTCGTTTGGGGTCGATCTTCTCCAGGTGCACCAGAGGTTTCAGCTGCTCTGCAAAGCTTCTCATATCCTCAGACACAGTGTCTTGACCTGCAGGTGCCAGCACACTCAGCTCAACCAGATATGACAAAGACAGTGGCTCTGTGTTCTCTGTGTTTCCTGGCACCAGTACGCGTGACAGTTTGCTCACCACCACTTTCATCACCCCCTTGCGGAACACCTGGCCCTTGGCCACAAACTCGTGGTCCATGCGGAAACCCATTTCATTGAGAAAGTCCGGTAAACTATGTGAGGCAGCCACGTCCACGCAGTTCCTCACAAGGGTGTAACGGCTCTTGTCGCCAACCTCAGGCTGGCCCAGGTAACGCAGGTGCCAGGGGGAGGTGGGATGAAGAAGAGAACGGCGAGCACGTAGGATGAAGGGATTCCCCTGTTGACCCTTCAGAAGATAGACCAACTCATGGTCAGCAAAGCTCTCAGGCTCCATATTATCACACAGACCTCTGAGTCGATGTAGAAGACTATCCAGAGACTGATCCAATACACTGCCTGTGCCAAAAAGAACAAAAGCTAACATCAGCAAAACAGCAATTGTACAATCAGACATCTAAAAATCTTTACTATATAGTGGATTGTAACTTACACACACACACATTTTCTATAAGCGAGAGAGTAACTTATTATGCAAATAACAAACTAAAACAACTAAATGCTCTTTATTCACATGTAATGACAAATGTTTTTGTATGGCCTGCTTTGGCCTTGATAACACCTTGCATTCTTGCTGGCATTGTTTTTGTGTACTTTCCACAGTCTCTGTTGTTATCGACTTGCAAATAGTTTGTACTAATTCCCTAAGACTTGCTAAACCTTTGTGCAATCCATCTTTGAATCCACTAAATCCCAAATCTGTTTAATACAGACTACTCCAGATTCCGTTTTCTTGGTCAAATAGTCTCCTCACAGTTTTGACATACGCTTGTGGTCATTGTCTTCCGAGTATATAAACCCGAACTAATCAGTTGCGATCTAAAAGGGATGTTCATGATACCTTTGATTTTCACTAATTTGCCCACACCGTTTCAGGAAAATGTAACCCCAAACCATAAAGGAACCTGCAGCATGTTTCACTGTGGGTGTAATGCATATAGCATCAAAATGGTCCCCAGCTTTTCTACTAACATCAACACAAAAATGCTGACCAGAGTTCAAACTTTGATTCATCCTTCAAGAGTACTTTCTTCCAGTCATTCACAGTTCAGTTTTTGTGCTCCATGGCAAAATTGAGGCGTTTCTGGATGTTTGCAGGCTTCAATAAAGGTTTCTTAGAAGCTATTTTCCCCTTTTCTTTTTCCTTAAGTCATCTGCTTATGGCCAATGCTTAAAATCTTGAGCTGCGTGGCATTTGCCCGGCCAGCTTTCGTTTTTTGTCTCTTCCATTGAGCGTTTATTAGGTACCTGTCTCAGCAATCGACAAAGCATAGCTGACAACACTGTATGAACAGTATGTCTTGCCCTATTGACCATCCATCGCACACCAGCATCGTGAAGTGCTGTAATGTCTACTCTGTCCGACGTTTCACCATTTTGAACAGGAGTGCCAATGTCAAACTGAATTCGCGTTTTTATACCAAATTTGAGCCGGAACATTTAACTTCTCTTAGAAGTCAGTAATTAATCAAGCATTCAGTCATTACAACGTATTTTTCTATTAGGGACTTTAAGTAAATAGTAATTGGGCATTTTTCTTGTGAAACAGTAAATTCAAAAATACATGGATAACAACAGTAATTATATTTTGGCATTAGAAATACTACAGTAACCAAAGAGCTTACTGATCGATTAACCATTACAGAAACATAAAAATGATTTGTTAATCATCAATACTGTTACTGTAGGGCAGCTGTGGCACAAACCTTACATTGGGTGGTGGTCTAATACATTTGTTAAGCACTACATGTATGCATATTTCGGGAACACAATAATATAGGTTTTGGTGATGCACTGGCTGACTTTACCCTGCAGCAGATACTCCATCATGTTGATGGTTCCACCCGTGACGGGCATCACAGTGACCGGTGGAGCCTCCATCACCCTGTAACTCTGGTTCAGCTCGAGGTTAGTTAGTTAGTCACACAAATAACGATCAACAGTCGGCGAACAGGATATTAATCACCTCACTGTACATAAACATCAACGAGGACAAAAAAGATTTAACTCTACAAAAAGTTTAACACTACAAAACATATGTCAATATAATTTGTAGGTGTAGTACAACAACCTACAACTGCGTTAACAATAGAATACAAAACTCTAACAAAGTCGGTTAATACTCACGTTTAAACAACTAAACCAAAATGTACACGCGCCTCAAACCGCGCATGCGCAATTCTCATAGACGGCACGGCGCATGGGCAGAATCCCGTCCTCTTTCCACGAGAATGTGGGTGCGTAGCGCCATCTCCTGTACTGTGTGACGTCAGACGGGTGGAAAATACTGGACAGTACTGTGGAAAATGTATAACATTTAACACTTAAACAACAAATGAACAAACGTAATAGAATTACAAATCTAGACTGAAAACTAGGTTGTATCTTCTTCAGTTTTATTATTAGTCTTTAGACTAATTTATCACAGAAAGCTTTACTTTATCTAAAGCAGACGTATGTATAAACGTCATGTAACATAATGCATTAATGTGTAAACAGTACATATACGCGTGACATGACGACAGATGTGGAGCGTCTTTGTAAACCTGGGCATCTTCCCACAAAACAGGGAACGTTGTTAAAACGCTGGCTATCGTTCTCTAAAAGTTCTCTTTATATCATATAGATTTTAAACGTTATTCTTAAGTAGTTAGTGGGACATTTTAAAACGTTACACGATTTAAAAAAAAACAACCAAGCAATAATGTTAATACAACGTCTAAAAATTGACGTTTTGAGCATTACTAGAACATTCACAATAACACAATAAAATATATAACATATTATAACATAATAACATATTTAACGTTTTTATACTAATAGAAACGTTAGGGAAACGTTCTTGCAACCTAAATTTGTTAGCTGATTATGTGGATAAAACGAACTTCCGAGTTTTCGTTTGAAAACGTGTTGGGACTTTAATTATGAAAGTGTTTTCATCGTAACGCGTTGGGGCTTTTATTGTGAAAGTGTTTTCATCGTAACGCGTTGGGGCTTTTATTATGAAAGTGTTTTCATCGTAACGCGTTGGGGCTTTTATTATGAAAGTGTTTTTATCGTAACGCGTTGGGGCTTTTATTATGAAAGTGTTTTCATCGTAACGCGTTGGGGCTTTTATTATGAAAGTGTTTTTATCGTAACGCGTTGGGGCTTTTATTATGAAAGTGTTTTTATCGTAACGCGTTGGGGCTTTTATTGTGAAGGTGTGTGCTGGGTTTGGAGAATTTTATCAGTTGAAATGTTCGTTGTGGATGTCTGATTATTGTAATTAAATGTAATTTAATGTAATATATACTCGTGTTTTCTGTGTGTTGTTAATGTAAGTAAGCAGTAGTGGATGTGTTTTTAAGGACACTTTTGTAGCTCATTGTCTCGGTGTTAAATGTCGTGTCATTAGCTTAATTTAAAAACATAGCTGTGATATGTAAAGCTTCAGAAAGACAAATAAATAACACATTCAGAGTTTATTTTGTCGTTTCAAATCACAAGTCTATCAGCATTCTTCTGTTTCTAAACAATCGCTTAAATACTGACAGCAGTTTAATGTTAGCAGGTGTTACTCTTGAGTTAATGTTTATATTTTATCTTCTGTTGGTTACTGTATATGTTATTGGTACAGTCAGTCAGTTAAAGTGTATGTTTTTCGAGCTTCTGATGAGTTACGAAACGAGGATCTTTGTTTATGTGTGTTTAAGTTTCATGTGTATTTATGTTTCATGTTTATTTCCTTTCCATTTGATAAATGTGTCAGGAGGAAGTGTCTGTTTTGAAGGACAGTGATAGTGTCATTAGTTCAACACTCGTTATTTGTTCACTTGCAGATACTGCTTGATGTCCTTATGTTATTCTGCCCAATATCTGTGTTTTAACAGCCTCAGATCTGAAGACAGTGTATGTGTCACCTAGACAAAGAAGATCATGGCAGATGACAAGGATGTGCTCAGAGATGTTTGGTTTGGCAGGATCCCAGCCTGTTTCACCCTGTCTCCAGAGGAGACCACAGAGAGAGAAGCTGAACCTTACTATGTAGGTTAACATGACTTCACTTGTACTGTTCAATGATATTTGTGTAGTTATTTGTGCTTTTCATATTATGTATTGTTACAAAGCAGCTTAGAGGTAATGGTGACTGTAAAATGTTCAGTTTGATTTAATCTAATTTGGTTCTAATCTAAATGGTTTTTATCTTTCAGCTGCTCCTTCCAAGGGTCAGCTACCTGACGCTGGTCACTGATAAAGTAAAGAAACATTTCCTCAAAGTCATGAAGGCAGAAGATGTTGAGGAGATGTGGTTTGAATATGAAGGGACGCCTCTCAAATGGTATGTTTAATGTATAAGAAAATGTATACCGTATGCTACAACCTTGTAATGGATACATTCATTGTCACCTCTAATAAAACATGTTTCTTTAAGACTTGTCTCTGACTCTGTGGGACTAGTTTGACCACACCTTTCTCAAAACCCCCCAAAGTTTCTCATTGGTTAAAGAATATCCCAGCTGCTGAAAAGACAAGCGTAATTTTACCAGTATCTCTCAGGCAGTAGTGATATTTTACTTGTAAGTGTTGATTCAAAGAAAACAAATCACTTATATTATCTCTAATTAGATCTAACTTATTTATTTTTCTTCTTCCTGCTTCTTGCAAATGGTTGAGATGCAATAGTTCAGATTTATGTGAGCAGTTGGTGTATTGTTGCATTTTATCACTAGATGGCAGGAAAGATTAAGGCAAAGAGCTTTACCTGTCTCTGATCTGCTGCGTTATGAGCTGTAGAAACCCCCATCGAACATAAACTATTAATTCTGCTAATGCAATAATGTTTTAATTTTTGGACTGTAAATATAATGTCATTATTTTTTAAGGCACTACCCCATTGGTGTGTTGTTTGACCTTCATGCTTCAAACACAACTCTGCCCTGGAATGTCACAGTGCATTTTAAGGTGTGTGAACTGCTCAATTCATTTGTCATTAATCATGAAAAACATTCATATTCAGTTGTAATTTAATTTGTTTTTTAGAACTTTCCGGAGCATGAATTGCTTCACTGCCCATCAAACTCTGTGATAGAAGCACATTTCATGTCTTGCATTAAAGAGGCAGATGCACTTAAACACAAAGGCCAGGTCATCAATGACATGCAGAAGAAGGACCATAAACAACTGTGGATGGGCCTGCAGAATGGTAAGAGATTCTGACTGGAGCCCCTGTGTGTAGCCTTTACCTGCTTTCTTTATATGCATGTTTGGAGCTCAAACATAACGTACCCTCAGTACTATCAAAATGAAGTACCTCTGTAAAATGAAGTAAATCTGTATTTAAGAAATTCAGAATTAGTGCGCAGAATTCAATTCAATGTTCAATTCACATTTATTTGTATAATAAATTTTTTATAATACATATTGTTTCAGAGCTGCTTTACAGAAATGCAACAGAATGTTCATTGCCAGAAAACTGTTATTTGTAACTATTAAAGAATTGCAGATGTTAGATCAGAGTTGTTGTCAGTGTTCTAGGGTTGGTGTCCTCTCTTCATATTGTTGAATGATCTGTAGTCATTTTAAAATGCTGGATTCATACTGGGGCAGGTGTAATCTGAAGCTATCCCGAGATAAAAACAAAAAACAGAGAATAGTTAGCCTAGCTGCTGTTCACAACATTTAGAGCATAAGAAGATCCTCATTTTCTTTTTTTTATCTGAGGTAAAATGGAAATGCAAGGTGATGAGATGGATTATAGAAATGCTAGGCTAAAGACGTGTCTTTAATTTAAATTTGAACTGCGAGAGCATGTCTGAGGCCTGAACAGCATCAGGGAGATTATTCCAGAGTTTAGAAGCCAAATGCAAAAATGTTCTGCAGCCTTTAGTGGACTTTGTGATTCTACAAACAGAAATCCAGAGTTTTGTGAGCGTAAAAAGCTTGTTGGCTTGTAGCACTACAGAAGGTCTGTTAAAAAACATAGGGACTAACCCATTTAAGGCTTTATAAGTATTTTGTAAGTATTATGGAATTTAAAAAGAGATTATAAAAGTGGGGGTTATATGGTCATATTGTTTGGATCTGGTTAGAACACTAGCTGCTGCATTTTGGACTTACTGTAACCTGTTTATTAAAGATGCTGCAGCTTAGAGATGCTGCAGCTTAGAGAAGGTGGAAGAATCAGTTTTATTTATAGTTTACAAATCACTGTCTAATATGACGTCCAAGTCTTTAACTGGATTGGAGGAGGTTCTGTTTGAAAATTGTACTCAAAGCTTCTGTTTACATGGGTTTAGTCCAATAAGTAATATCTCTGTCTTATTTGAATTTAAAAGAAGAAAATTATAAGTCATCCAATACTTCAAATCTTTAACACAGTCTGATAATTTAGTGCAGGTAGGAATATCTTCTGGTCTTGATGTCATATATAGTTGAGTATCATCAGCATAACAGTGCAAATTAATCCCACGACTTCTTATAATGCACACAGGAATGCACACAGTGTGGATTTCTAATATTTTAGACATAAATGGGATACTTGAAATGCGTCTGTAGTTTACCAATTCATTTAAATCTAGTTGTGGTTTCTTTGTGAGCGTCTTAATAACTGCTATCTTGAAGGGTCCCAGGACATGACCTAGAACTAACAGCTCTATCAATAGTTTAGTTGGTATATGGTCTAATAAGCATGTTGTTGGTTTGGATGCGATAACTAATTTAGAATTAGTTCCAGCCATTACAATAGGTGGTTTCAGTAATAATCCTGTACAATTAATGATAAATGAAAGTCTGTTAGTTATGCTATTGTGTGCTCTGATAAACAGCCTGTGACAGCTACAATACTTCATGTTTAACAGAG
The DNA here is from genome assembly GCA_036877625.1 of Ambastaia sidthimunki. Taxonomy (NCBI): domain Eukaryota; kingdom Metazoa; phylum Chordata; class Actinopteri; order Cypriniformes; family Botiidae; genus Ambastaia; species Ambastaia sidthimunki. The sequence goes on along the minus strand of JAZGTK010003219.1, from coordinate 18,708 downwards.
ATGTTAAACAGCATGCATTCTAGGTTGTTCTTATTGGCTAAATTCTTTCCTTTCTTAGATAAATTTGACCAGTTCTGGGCCATGAATCGTAAACTCATGGAGTACCCCACTGAAGAGGGCGGCTTCCGCTACATTCCCTTTAGAATATATCAGGTATTAAATGTTTTTCCTCCTTTCTATAACATTATACTCAATAAAAAATGAACTGTATACTATAAATTCCAGTTTATCAGAATAAAAATAATTCAGATTTTTTTTTGTGATCTAGAATAATGAATGAATGAATGAGAGGTGTTGATATGGAGAAGATATTTAGGGACCTGTGGTAAAAGCAACAATATATATTTATATCAGAGATTATTATTGTTTTTGAGTTCATATATATCATTTAATGGTGTTAAATGATATGTGGCTGTATGTTTGTTTAACTAATTACATTAAGGGTTTGAATATTTGAATATACTGAATCAGAAATTACACATGCTTTAGGGAACATAAAAAAATGTGCAGAATTTCACCAAAAATAATTTATATGTAAAAATGTTTTTTCATTTTTTTTAATTTTAATTTTTTAATTTTTTTTCATTATTTCGTTTTAATGAATGATTTATTTTAATTCCGTAAACTTTTAGAATTACACACCACTTCCTGTTGCACACTGTGTGCAGAGGAGTTCACCTGTCTGGTACTAATCTATTGTCATGTTGAATGATGTAGCTGACTACAAAGGCTATTGTGAAACCCTGAGCTCCTGAAATAATAGCAGCATTATAAGAGGTATACTCAAGAAATGCTGCTGATTTGGATTTAAACTGTTATTAGTGAACTATATTTTAAAAATGTTTAGGATGTTGCACCACGTGTAGTAAGTTGTTGTGGCAGTGTATTTTACACACGCACTCCGTGAAATATTCACACTAAGGTCCCCGGTGCACTGTTGGATAAGTCTTTATAATTATGCAATGAAGTCTTCTGACATTGTAAGTGGTTCTGCCTCTCTGTATAAAGAGTCGGAGAACTGATCAGCTGGAATGTCGTACCGCCACCCAGTATGCAGGAGTAAAATTCATTCACAGACAGCACCGCCTCCCATGCAGGCATGAATTAGCTGAAGTTGAACACACACGCAAAAAAAGACACAGGTCCAGATTTTCCTAAAGTAATGGATTACTTTTGGATTGTTTTGTTTGTTTTGTACTTTCGAAGATACAGGCACTGTGTACTGCCATTGTAAGGACAAAAAACAGAAATGTCTGTTTTGCTTTCATATTTGAGTGAACTATCCCTTTTATTTCGCTTACCACTGGACATCATTGGACAAAAAGCACTTTATTAATATTTATTCATACCATTTTTAATAAAAAGTGCTGTCTGGTAACATTAGTTAATCCACACTGAAATATCATGAGTAACTGCATATGAATTATTTGTATAATTTCTTTGAACAGTTGATGAATTGGCAGTGAGTATTTGTTTAAATATTTGAATAGGCAGTATGAATATTTGTTTAAGTATTTAAATAGGCATTTTGTGTATTTGTTTAATATTTAAATTGGCAGTTTGAGTGTTTATTTAAATTTCAAGTTAAGTGTATTTGTTTATAATGATCGCTAACCCTTTCTTTTTTGTCTTCCTTAAAAATATGAAAGAACAAACTCCTAATGTTTGTATTAAAATTAGTCCATACCTTTGAGAGGAGCCTATGATCATGGTCAGAGACCTAAGAGCATCTCTTCTCTCTTGCCTCTTGCTTTTGGAGACAGGCTAATGATGTCTGTTCTGTGGCTCATGTGCTGCTTTGCCAGCTGGGGTGTCAGGGGAGTTGAAAAGAAAGTACCGGCACCCAGTGTATTGCACTTCTCATCAGTATCAGGGGCCTTTTGGATAATGCTGGGGTCAATAATTAATGCTGCTGTTTAAAAATGCAACAAAGTCACTGTCATTTCTCACACTCTCTCCTCTCTGTCTCTAGAGATCATCCTGGTGCAAGCGATCAGTGAGTCAGTTTTTCTGGTAATGTGATCGTAGTGTCCCGAGACACCTCTTCCTGAGACTTGACAGTGTCGATGCCAGCTGCTCTACCTGAGCCCTTGTGTCACTTGTTTTCTGTTAACAGTACCAAGATTGACTCCTATTGTTTGTGAGGTTGCTGTTGCACCATGGCTCCAGATCTTAAAGAATGATACCGTGTGTCACTGCCTGCATGCAAGTAGTGTGTGAAAACTGGATCCTATTCAGCATTTGACACCTCGCCTGCTCGCTCAAGGTCAAATGAAAGACTATACTCTGACTGCCGGCTGTTAATCCACTCATAGTCTTATTCAGCAATTCCCAATATTACATTCAACTAGTGTGGGTTAAAACAGTTGTTGAATGACGGCAGTATATTAATGTTATTAATGACTATGATGCATGTGCAGGTTATACTCTGTGACAACATGGTTACTTAGAGACCAGGAAAGCTGTTAATGCATTTTTCCTGATTTTAGAAACATTTTTGTTTGTTATAAATGAAACAAATTTCAGGTAGTTTCCAAAGGATATTAAAAACAGCTGTCATGATGTGGATAGTTAGGAGGTAAAAGTGTTATCACTGTTGAGTGTAGGCGGTCAGTGTGCATAGTCATTCTTTGCCTGTTGTTTTTAGAAAGAACCTTCTAGGCCAAAACGCCTGGCAGTGTGACATTTTTATAACAGTTTTGCTCCCCCTCCTTCTCCATTATTATTAATACAGGAACGCCAAAGAAATGGGCTGCATTGCTGAGCGTGATTTAGCTCAGAATTCTGTAATAGTGCTGTAATCTGGATGATAACAAATGATTACAGATACTTGTACTGAAATGTTTTCTGGTAGTGTCAAACAAAGCATATGTGCACTACAGGAAAAATTAAAATAACAGCGTGTTATGTAACAAAGAAAAGAAATATCTGAATATATTATCGATTCTATGACCTAGACATGTACTTTAAGAGCATTACATTGTGACTTTAATGTGTTCATATAATGGGTTTCTGTCTTGTTTTAGACAATGAGCGAGAGACCATTCATTCAAAAGCTGTTCCGGCCTGTGTCTCCTAAGGGCCAGTCGCTCACACTGGGAGACCTGCTGAAGGAGTTGTTTCCTGCTGCCATATGTGTGGAGGGTAAGCCATGACACACAAGATCATATTCTCCCCAATGAATAAAACATCTTCATTTCAACCAAATATTATTTGAAGTTGAAGCCTTTGCAGAATTTATCTTTCACAGAATATAGAAATCAAAGATTACAGCAAATGGCAGTAGAGGAAAACATGTCTTTTACTTAACAGATTAGCAGGAGAGATGAGTAAAGAGAAGAAAAACAGATCAGGGTTGTGTGAATGAAATCCACAGACAAAACGAGTGATCAGGGTTTTTTCCTGAGAGGAAGTAGATAAGCAGACAATAGGAGTGACAAACAAGAGCACCTGCTGGTTGCGCTGCCTGCATGGCTGTGCTGCTTTGTCTGAAGCACCGGTGGTATAGTTAAAGAGAAAGTGGCACTTTGTCCTGCTTCCATACATGCGAGATATGCTTTGATAACAGAGGACAGCCCAAGTTTACTGAAAAATATCTTTTCTGCCAGGGAAATACAACATCTATTTAATCTCTCAGACCCTCACGGAATGGTATCTCTGTGCTATGTTTTTGCCCTTTTCCTACACTTTTCTTGATAAGGTAATTATTTTATATATCGAAATGGTCATAAACCAGACTTTAAAATGTCTCCCTATTCTGTCTGACACGTAAAGCTGAGCATGGGGAAATTTTAAAGTGAATAAGTAAGTGTGTGGTGGTATTTCATAAAAATGAATTGAGCAGAAAACCCCCCACCCGTCAGCCCTTCATGTCTGCCCACACTACATGAGGGAACCTTCAGCTGGGCCACCCACCTCCACCAGCACATCTTACTGTTCCACTCTCTGTGGCTTCACTTTCAGGTGACGCTGTGAAAGTGGGTCAGTGACTCAAATCAGCTCTAACTTTTTAGATTTGGAAATTAAAAATGATTTTTTTTTTTATAATTGATGCAGAGCTTATCATGGTGTTGATTTTTATTTTCTTTTTACAGAATGTACCAAATATTTGTTTTGGCCTGTCCTAATGTTCCCCATTACCTGTCCATCTTTTTTAGTCCCACTATGACACTGTTTTGATGCATGTTTCTAATGCAGTTGCCACACTAGGAATCGACTTCAGACCTTTAACCATTTTGAATGTGAATAGCCTCAAATTAAAGAGAGAGACTTTAAACACGTAGTCATTATACAACTGTAACTTCAATATGTTTTATTAAACGGCTAGAACAGCCCTGAGATTACATTACATACAAGTTTACAAAAATATAGAGTCAAATTTATGTAGTTAAATGCACCTTTGACAAATGTAGTCAAATTTAAGTCTGCTTAACTTGTCATAACATTTGACATGTCTAATAATCTATTTGTAATTTTTAAATCCCTTTTTAGATGCATATAACACACAGAAGTTTGGTAGTTCTGCACATCTTTTTGTTTTTGTGATTTATGGTGTTGTGGTTATAAGCTTTTGTGCACATTAATTAGAAGTAAATGCATATAGTAATGATTTGGGGACTGAACTTTAGACCGATCCCTGCCTGGGCTTTCCTGTGGGTGTCTGTCACAACTGAAAAGAGAGCGTTCTCTACAACTACTGCACTGAAGCTTGTTGATTGAATTTCCCTCGCATCATTCTGATAGTGACGCGGTGGATGCCCACCTTGCACCCTTACACACTCCATGGGGGCAGATACAAACATAACCAAGGAATGTGTGACATCCCTCTGCTCATCACATTTTTCTCATTTCTCTGTTTGTCAATGTCAGGAACAACTGCAGTCCTCTCTTTGACTGTTGTTTCTTTCCTCAAGCTCTGAGCTCCATTCAGATTTTTAGCTTTATTATATGTATTGCTAATATTGACCTTATTGTCAACTAAGCTTAATGAAAGCGCTTAAAGGAATACATGAGTGTAGTTAAAGATGATTGAGCTGTCAGAGTGCAGAGGGAAAGCTGAGGCCATGCCTTTTTAACCTCTCACTTAAACAAAAGAATGCATTATTATGAGATGTTCCTTCCTGTGCCCACATTATCGGGGTCCTCAACCTCTTCAGCCCTGAGCAACATTACAGACACATGACAAATGAAGTGAGCAGAGTGGACATAATTCATTTTGTGTGCACTGCTGTCCATATCCTTTACTGAAATTTTTTAAACTTCCTGTAAAATTCATATAAATTATATAAGTTGGGGATACTCGTGTTGTTTATATGACAGTTTTGTAAGTGGTGAACACATACAGGTTTTTATCCCCATTCATTTGCAAATAATCCAGAAGGTCATGATGGACTTCACAAGTTTGAAAAGGTCATCCAGCGTACACACTCATGTCTGCTGTCAAACCGAAACTCTTTCTCTACAGCTGCATTTAACTTCCGTGGGTCAACAGGGTAATGTTATTGCCTCTAGCATTTCCTTCAATTTCCAATTGTAAGTAGATACGCTGAGCAGAAGATGATAAAGTGGTTGAGAATAGCAGTAATTAGCATACAGTGTTTCCAATAACAATAGAACCTATATCATGTTTGTGTGGTTAGACTGATTTGTTTGTAATGAACTGTAGACACACACACACAAAAGGTCATGTTTTGGTAAATAATCATGAAATAAAATTTGGTCATGCTAACATTGCTTCACCTTCAACTCGCATAACTTTCAATTTAATTTTATTTATATGGTGCTTTTTACAATGTTACATTGCTTCAACGCAGCTTTACATAATACATAAAAAAATGAGACCTAACCCCAAATAACACTGATGTGTCTAGTCTGTACCATTCTAAGATTTGATAATTAGCACCATTTTCATCCTGATTGAAGTTAAGCAGCTCACAGCAACAACAAAATTTCATATGCATCAAAATAGCTGTAACAGTCAAAAAACATTAAGAGGAACTGATGAGTTCTAAGTCTACATGCCATTGGTTGAATTTGTATTTTGTAATAAAGTATGTTAGGTGGCGTTTAATTTAATTTGTGTGTTAAAACACTTAAAACACTCCGCTCATTAGGACAGTTGACGTTACTGATGATGTGGCAGCCATAATGAATGAATCAGTTTCCTTGTATGTAAAAGTGTATGTGATCACCAACTGTGTCCTTTTTTCTAACACTTAATTTAGATGAGCCAAAGAAATTCCAGGTGATGATTCACGGCATTGAGCCCCTGCTGGAGACACCAATCCAATGGTTGAGTGAACACTTGAGCCACCCAGACAACTTCCTCCACATCAGCATCATCCCAGCACCCAGTGACTGATCTCAGATGGTTCATCTGAATGGTAATTGAGTATCCTGGATTTGCAGAGGTGCTCTGATGGTTCTCCTTTCCTACCTGTATTCCCATTTTCAGCCCTGCAGTTGCCTTATGGAGCAATGGTCATCAAACCAGAGAATCATGTGACACTCTTAAAACAAGTTGATTTTATTTGATCTAGAGCTCTAAGATGGACATCCTGTGTATTTGCTGCCTTAAAATTCTTCCATTTATACTTGCATAAGCATAATGTAATTGTACCCACTCCCTTCACACTATTCACAGGCTCTAATTTGTGAGTAATGCGCGCTCAGACTCTGAGATCTGTACGTTATTTGTAGGAGTCATGTTTGGTGTTTAATGAGGCTGCTAAACTGCTGTACATATTACGTGACTGCCATGGATTATCATGGAAGCTATTAATGGTTGGAGAAGTTATACAAAAATATAAAATAAGAATGCAATTCTACCACCAGGTGACATAATATAGACACTGTCTGGATATGATGTGTGAGTTTCTCTGGTTTGAGGACAGCACAGTGGAGGTAATGATAGCACAGACTGATTAGTCATAGACCCAAACAAAAATTTGTTTGATAATGAATTACAACATAAACCAAACTCTCCTTCCCAGATGAGGTTTAGCTTTCTTCAAATTATTTTGTGTTTTTGCTTGGAGAATCACTTAGTCACAATGTAAACTTTAAAATGGACACATCAGTCAGAGGCCATACACACACATTCCTATTTCACAGTGTTTGCAACAACAGAGTATTTTGTACCGTATATTTACAACCTGTAGGCAGACTGGCTGTGTCGGGGATGTGGGGACTGCAGACGAAGCGCAGCTGAGAGTGATTATTGGTTTAGAGGAATCGGTGAGTGTTTTTCCCCAGACTGAGACAGATGGAGGGTAAAACCGCAGAACTTACGCCACCACCAGGCGACTTCTCGGCAGACTGTTCCTGATACAAATTCTCAGATGTTTATATTGTTCTCTGTATGACACTTAATACTTTTAAGATGCCTCAGCTGGTGACTTGTAATAACACGGTTTAAAGGATGATGACATGGTTCTGCTGTACATTTTCTTATTTTCATGCAATGATTGCTCCTCTGTCTTTGCTAAATTAACTTAAAGCGCATTTAATTAAAGCAATATTTTATAGCCATGCTGTGTCTTTTCATCATACTGGTTGTGCTTGGTAGTTAATATCAGAGTTCTCTGATCTCATTAATCATGAAATTATTACATAAGAGCTAATTAATTCACAAAGTTTATGCCGTTTTCAGAACTGAACATTAGTGTGCGGTATGCTGCATGCTGTATATTGTATAGCTATATTAGATATATAGATATAGATATATTAAAATTGTCAATGAATAAAACATGCATGCAGTTTGTGAACTTCTGCACTATTCAGTTACCTGCCATTTAGATAAAAAAGGATGGCTATAAAAAGCTCTCATCAGGTATTGCACTCCTTGGTGTTCAGAATGTAAAACATTGTCATGCAGTGTTTTATCTAAAAGTGTTTGTTAAGTTCAGTATGCAGTATCCATATACAGTATACAGTACCTCATGCAGCAGGCTCTGTTTGCAACACTGGAAATGTACATGTGTATGCGGGAGATTGAGTAAGAACACTATGGTAGTATGCTTTTCTAAATATAACCAGAGGTTTTATTTTTTATTTTAGACTGATTATTTGCAATATTAATTTCGGGATTAGACAGACTGATAAATAGATGTATCCCATTTTGATCAGATGTGTGAAGTTTAAAAAAGATTCATATAGGTGTAGAATTCATAATTTTCTGAATTAACTCTTTTCCATAACTTCTCCAAAGGTTGTAGCGTGGGGTGTAGTGGTCTTCATTCTCTGCTGTGTGCTAGAGTGGACATCAAAGCACAATAAATCCCGATCCACCTCTGATTCCAGTAAACTAGCCACTAAAACATCAGAGTGGCCACACTTCCTCTGGAGTCTTCATATTGTCTGCTTCAGACAGTTTTCTGCCGTAAGAGCAGTAAGAAAGACTGGGTTTTTTTAACAATTTTTTGTGCTTCTATTTCTTGGTTTACTCTGTGGGACGTAGTTGAGAATGTGGCTGTTTAAGGCAGCAAACACTCTTTGAAGTTGATTTAATGAGAAAGAGGACAAGGTTCATGTCTTTTTCAGCTCTTTCATGTGTGTTTTTTACTCAGTTTTACAGAGTTTATACACATTACTCTTGTGTTATCCACTCCTCCACACTTGCTGATTTAAATATAAAAGTAAAACTTTAAGGACATAACTCAGCTGAGGTCTAAGTTATATGAGGTGTCTAAGGACAACTTTCCCCTCTGTCTGATCAGTATGCCTCTCTCGTGCTCGAGTACACCTGGAGCCAAGCTGTGGTTGATGGAAGGATCACTTTGAGAAACAAACAATAAAACTCCTGCTCCTGCAGGAGGTGCCTTCTAATTTTCCTCAGACTCTCTCCTCTGTCACTCACAGAGTTAACCAGTCATTAATGTTGGCTCCTAATGGACAGGTGCTGAGGGACCCCGAGGTGAGATTATTTAGGAGACAATGAGCATGATCCACACACATCCTAGTTTGTTCTGCACTCTTTGTTGTTTTGCCCTTTCCCCCCTTTTAATTATTCTGATTATTCCTTTAATTTTTCAATATATTTTTTATGAAATGTTCTGTGTAACATCTGTGAATCAGCAGCGAGTGGACTACAGAAATTATCTGTGGTATGCAATGATAGTTTTTCTTTACAGCAGACCTGCTATGTGGTTTAGGTCCATTTTGTTGTACAAAAGATTTAGTTTAACATTAAAAAAATGTCAAAATGGTATGCAAGTAAAACCAGACAATATTTGTATGCCTTTCATTTCTGTCCACTTTTTATCTTTGAATATTCTTTAATTAAGCCTTTTTTTATCTGAGATATATACAATATGGCTGTACATTAAGTTATGTTTTGCTGTTTGTGATTTGTCCCTCTAGTTTTTGGTCTCAATATCCTAAACACAAATTCCTTTGTGTGTGTTTCCTGCTGCATCCGCGTCCAGCAGAAAATAATAAAAGCCAATTATCATCTATAATCCACAGACTCACATGGGGCCTATAAATACAAGTCGGTAAGAGCTGAAAGGAATTCCATCTGATAATGTCATCATTCTCAGTACTGGATTAGAGACACAAGAGCCACACACATCATCTGCTAGACAGATTTTCACAGCCATGATTATGTCACTGGATTTGTTTTGAAGCAAGTGATAGCTAACCAACAAACATTAAATGTGCCTTTGATTTTGAACAGCACAAATAATATAATCAATTGTTATTTGAAGCTTGTGAATGGAGTTGAGGTATCTCAGTATGTAGGAATGTTAACACAGGACATGAAAAAGAAATTATATGTTTGTGTATGTGTGCTGAATAGTCCAAGAGGTATTTAAAGTATTTATGACTTTAATTGGGATTCAGGTGACATAATTTTGTGTTTATGTTATTGGGTATTTATAGGACTGTTGTGGTAATGACCTGTGTGGTGTGGAATTTTACACTGTGGCTGCCTAGTCATGTATGCAGTTAAATAAATAGCTATACTGTCCTTTGATTTTTTTAATAAGTTTAATAACGAGTTCGGATAGGGATGTTTTAGCGGAAATATCTTTGTTTGAATTACTTAAAGATTACAGCTGGTTAACAATAAAACAGTCCTAAAATACCAATAGCATGTGATGTTTGGAACTGACAGGGAATATTTAGGTAAAGACACAAGACACAAATGTGTTTGATCAGTGATTTATATTATAATTTACATTTTGTCAAGCTTTACTGTAGCAGCATAAACCAGTATGTAGACAAAGTATTTTATTTAATATAAAGCTGAAGATGTGGGCTAGAGTTTGGTCATACTTTTGGACAGAATGTGTATGAGATGCTACAAACTCACATCACATGTTGCTGATATACTGCTCTACTAATATCGCTGGACAAAATCTTAAATATGCTGAAAAAAAGAAAAACATAAAAGAAATTCTAACCAGTGCATACAGGCCAGAGTGATGCAAAGTGTCCACAAACATCAACACAAACCTGCAAATTAGATGATGGCTGAAAAAGCTTAAACTGCATATGCACACACCCCTCTTTGTAATTCAGGCCCGGTTCCAGAACCAAATCACTGAGGGTGCTACTGAAAATAGTGAGTTTTCACCAACATTGTGATTGTGTATTGTGTAATGAATTGAAAGAGGGGCCATATATGAAACCCACCAAAGCAAAAAACATTTCCCAGATGTTTACGTTCACAAGTGAATATGTTTATTTTATTACTCATATAAACCGATAATTGGTAAAGTAACTATGTATTTGTGTGTATCTGTCAGACCACAATCGTCCTCAAAATGGCGCACTTTACTACAATGCACCCAAGCGTGCGCGTCTGTATGTAAAGCGCAGCTGTAGCATTTATATTTACATGTCATATTTATATCAGACTTAAAAAGTAAACCCCGCTTCCGCGATCTATGCTCTGTGTTCTCACAATTAATAATTTCATCTGAGGGTGCTTTTACATTTGTCTGGGGGTGCTTAACACCCTCAAGCACTCCCTAGAACCGGGCCTGCTGTAATTCAAACACTCTGAACAGGAACTTTGGTAACCAGCTGCACATTTTCTTTTATATATAATTTTGGTATCAATAATGTGCCACACAAAAGTCAGTCTGTGGCTCATGACGAGTTGGTGACAGCAGGTCACCTTACAATAAGGTTGCTGCTTTTTGGTCTATATGTACACCTGTACATTTGGGACATTCATCTTCAAGTAGCAAAACAAATTACACATGTGCCCTGACATTTCTCTAAACATAAAAGCACACCACACAGACACACACATACACTCCAACATTTTGAGGTAACGGTTGTTGTAATATATAAGATGTCCCTTTTCAATTCATCATTTTGTGTATAGCTCAACAAGAAAAGTATAAATGTTACATAAAACATGGCTATACAACCTTTGACCTCCCCTAAAATTAAAAAAAGATCCTTCAACATAAAGGTCTACCTCTGACTTCCATCCACATTATCTAAATGTGGTATTCTCCTGCAGTCACACAATATCACAGTGGTCAGATACACTATCTACTGTTCAAAACTATTTAAAAAGAATGTTAATATACTAGGAAAAAAGATATAAAACACTAAATTACAATGAATTAACCTGTCATTGTAAATGTTTCCATGTATTGCTTTTAAAGGATGACACCCTTAACAATAAATTAAATAGATTAAAGAACAAACTGAAATAAACATAGAGAGAAGCAAATAATAATAGTAATAAAAACAATAACATTAATAAAAGAATATGATTGTCATTTTCATATATGTAGGACATCCTGGACCACTGATAGACTTGATCAATGTCTGTTAGCCCTGAGTACTTCAAGTCCCTGAAAATAAAGTCCAAATTATTAGTAGAATTATACACACTTTTAGCTGTCCACAAGCTTGTCCAGAGAGGCATCTAGCTGTTCAGGCAGCCAACTGTAAGCAAGCCTCTAGTTGACTAGTTTTCCATGATCTCCTCTGTCTCCTTTTTAACCTTGATAGGGAATAATGAAAGAGGGCTGCTGCAGTGAACCTTGATGACAGAGGCCTCACTGCCAGGCTCATTTAAACGATATGCCAATGGTGATATTGGGGGATGGAAGTCTTCTACAGCACTACCTTTGTGGTAAGAGGCTTTAAAATCCATCTCCTGCCAGAGCAGCCCAAAGATCTGCTTCTCCACCATACTCTCTATGTCAAAATCTTCCATTTCTTCCAACCTGTCAGCATTATCACTTATGTCGAAGCGTTCAATCTCCTCGTTGACACGATTGAGCTCCTCCAAGCTGCAGGTAGGTGAAGGGGAAGATGTTAAGCAGTAGCCTTTGACATGGAGCCGCAGACTGCTAAGATGGATGTAGTTGCGTTGGCAATGTGGACACTGGTGCGGACGTTCTCGTGTGTGCAGCCGTTTGTGCAGTTTGAGGTGAACAAACTGTGTGAACTTGGCTGGGCAAATCTTGCACTGGTAGGGCTTTTCACCAGAGTGTAATCGCAAGTGGGTTTTTAAGTTGCTGGTGCTGCTGAAGCGCTTGTGACACACCTGTAAAGTAAAAGCAGACCTTTAGAATCTCATTCTTGTCTGAACATAAACATTACACACATTTCAAACATTAGTTTTACTGAAATAGTTTTCCTTACCTGACATTCATGAGGCTTTTCTCCTGTGTGGACCAGATAATGTTTCTGCAAATGGGCCAGTTGAGTGAAACCTTTATTACAGGTCTGACACCTAAATGGTCGTTCACCACTATGGACACGCAGGTGCACCTGGAAACAAAGAGAGGTAAGCTACTAGGTAAGCTAGGAGGCCATCCAACATATGTAAGGCAGTTAATGGAAAAATTAAAGGGAATATTGGAGTTATAGTTCTACTGCTCACCTTGAGATTGGACAGTTGACCAAACGTTTTACTGCAGACATTGCACTCATATTTGATTTTCCCATTTTGCTTCCTCAATGGGTAATCTAGACTTTTGTAGCCTGCAGAGCCTCTTTTAATCTTGCTGAGGTTGATGGCCTCGTTCTCTGTGTGACTGGTACCTAAAAGAACTGAGGTAGGCTTAATAGGCACACAGCCTGTAGAGGCTGCAGAACCAGCCGTTAGGGAGCCACCAATGGGAGCATAGGGATGCATATTTCCGTGGAGTGGTTTGTCTTTCAGAGAAGTGGCTGCAGAGAAGGCACTGGTGGGTGCTGGGCGCAGGATGTCCCTAGGAGCAGGAGAGTCAGGTGGTAGCAAAAATTGTCGACTACCCTCAGATGGAAGCATGGCAGGTGGGAAGGGTACATGAGGTGGTACCAAACCACTATAAAAGGGGTAAATGTGTGGGAATATAGGTGGCCTACTCAAACTGCAAATAGGGTAGTTAGGCATGATGTAGCGCGAGTAGTGCGGGTTAGAGTAGAATGACATTGGGCCTGCTGGTGTGTGGCCTGGGTAATGGCCCAGACCATGACTGTAGAGTGCTGAAGAGAAGGAGAGCAGGTTGTCCCTTGGCTCAAGGGATGCTGGGGTGGGACTGCTTTCTGGGCTGCTCTCAGGACTGCCGTGTGCCGAAGGGCTAGATGTCACAGAATACGGTCTGTAAGAGAGGGACGGTGTGCTCTTTAGGAATTCCTTGTGTAGGGTGGGACGGAGTGGGTAGACAGCACTGGGGTAAAGAGGTCGATCTGGGCTGTTGAGGGAGTGGGGACGGGGGAGAAGGGGTCTTGTAGGTTCTTGCAGTACATCCTTCAAAATCTCTGAAACACTGTGTTCTTTTTTCACTGGGTTCTTGACTTCGGTTTGCTGCTTGGCTTCAATCAAGCTCTGCTCTGTTCACACACAATAACAACAGTCATGGTAAGTCAAGGTAAGCAAGAAGAAGAATCAAATACATCCAATTTCATTGACTAGTAATTTGGAGGACACAGTAGTTCCTTTGCCCCAGAGCATATTGCTCTCCTTAAACCAAGTTTCAACAAAGCACCCCAGTGGTTCATTTAGTGTGACAGTTTGACAAATTACCTTGTTTTAGGGTCTACAGACAGGATGTGAGGCCTGACAGCCACCCCAGCCAGGGTGGGATGGATGCACTGATACTATCTAATGGGGTTCACTGAGTGGGTGTGGGGGAGTGATGGTATCCTGCTAATAGGCATCTACAAGCCTAGCTCTTTTCTCCCCCCACAAAGACCCTGAAGGGATTTTTTTTAGTGATGGATCTCATAGGAGTTCCAAAACCTCTGAACTGCCTTAAACCTAAAAGCCTGCAAATGTACTCTGTTATTACAGCCAATGAAGTTATGAAGCATGCATAAAGAATAACATTTGGGTCTCAAGACTAAATATACCTATTATTCAACACTACCCGACCCTCCCACCCACCCACATGTGATCAAAGGTGGATGTTAATTAAAATCACTTTCCCATATATCTTGCATAGTTTACTGTTAATCTCCTTAAAAGGATGTAAACAATTAAATAACTTCCTGCTTCCTGTTCACTGAACTTTCACAGGGTTAATTGTGTGGAATTAGAAGTATGAATACGACTGTGTGGATAAGTATCCCTCAAAAGATCTACAATCCACTCTATTCCCCTATCCCTGTCTCGGCAGCCACATGTAAACACACCAAGAGGTTATCAGTTGTCCCCTCCCACTTTTCTTCCACAGATAGTACCAGTGCTGTTCCTCCCCAGAGAACTTACCAAAAACAAACAGCCGGTGATCAGAGAGATATCAATCTATCAGCACAACCCAGCCGCCAGGAAGTTCAACTAGTCAATGGGGATGTTTTTTTCTCTCATGCACTTTCTAGCCTCTCCTCTCTAAGTAGCAAATAAATGAGGAAGTTCCAGAATAAATCTCCCACACCTCTTAATGTGCTATCATTTTACCCCAGACAGGTGAATAGATCCTGCCTTGGATTTTAATAATTAGTTTGGTGTGAGATGTGTCAGTCATATCAGCCCATTCTATTAGACTGAGTCATCTACTTGGTTTCTCTGGGGCTGCTGCAATTGGCTGTGAGATACAGAGGCTGCTGTCTTTTCCTTGAGCCTTAGGTATATCAGCAAAAGCCATGAGTAAATAGGTGTAATTACAGACTTCTATGTATGCCTATGTGTGTGTTAAATTAGGAAGTCTGCTACATCCAGTGGCTCCAGGGCAATACAAAACACTCAAAGTGACTTAAAAAATGATGACTGCAGCATTACATTTTTTTTCAATGTAATTTGTCTGAACAAACACATTGTAGAGGAAGAAAACTCAAATTCAAAGGTAGTTCAAAGAATTCTGATCTCAGCCGAGATGAAAGTGAAGAGGTCAATGTGTTTGTGCAGTACCTACAGCCTGTCTCTACAATGGGGAAAAAATGTTTTTCTTAAACTAAGATAATAAGGAGCAGAAACATGTCCAGGTTCATGGCACATAGAGAAACATCAAATATGCATTTGTTTTACACTTACTGAGTTTTTGCATCATAAGCTCTCCAGAGGCTGGGTAGTTTAGACGGCGGGCAAACTCGGGGCAGTACCATACCAGAAGCTCCTTATTGGCGGGAATAGCCTTCACTGTGTAGAAGAAAATGTTCATGCCATTTTGGCAGGCGGTGAGGTTTTGTTCCTGCTGGGAATGAGCTGGATTCACATAACGCATCCAGTTACTCTTCTCCTCATTCAGACCATCCACAAAATGATGGAACTTTCCATTTGAGTATATCTACAAATGTGAACAAGAAAAATAGGACAAAAGCTTTTTTTATAATAATATTTTATCCTCTTTGTCTTTACTGCAATGTTGTAGTTTCGAGTCTGCCGGCATACTTCTTATGTCTTTAAAACAGACGAGTGGGGTTAGCTTTTATTAAGTCACACACTGAGTCATCAGACACCCCCTACACTACTATTTACAAAGACTAAGACAATCTCCGTCCAGCTTGCTGATGCAGATTTTGATCTTGTCTAAGGTTTGGCGAGTTGTTTACACTAAGCCAGCTAGTTCCAGGAACACATCCAAGACGTCATTAGTTCTTAGCAATGTTTCCCTCTGAAACGTCAAGACTATGCAAGTGCTTCCTCTAGTACTTTAAACTAACCCAATGACTCTGCATTCTCCTGTTCGCATGGTGAACCAATGACAGTAACACAGGAAAGAATATCAACAATTGGTAATAAGTTCCATATGGGGATCTTTAATTTGGCAGTGGTATGGAAATAAACAAATTTAGTCAATACTAAACAAGAGCGGCTCAACTTGGCACTTTCTTTGTGACAACCGCTGTAAACAATAGCTGAAAATCACAGGGTGAGAGTGAACGAAAAAAATTTTCTTTATAATGATAGTGGCATATGTTTTGCTCTAATGTAATACATTTTCTCTAAATAACTGCGTATGTGACATACTCCTCAGACAAATATTCACAGCAGACGAAGTGCAGAGTCATTCAGCACTTCCTGTCCCACTCGCCAAGAGCTGCACAGTCAAATGAAGATTACGCTACATGGAGTGAATCGCCACACTCCCATCATTCAGCACCAATGCAGTTCTTAAAACAGCAGTTTTTTTTTATCTCAATAGTCTCTGAACATTCTGAGTGTAAACTCGCTGCTTATAACCATCTCCACCATGATGTCAGGCAGGAAGTCAGTCAGTGGAACATAAAGGGTTTTTTGTTTTGTTTGCTCTTACTTAATAGCTTCTAAAAAGGAACTTACCCGCCAAAAGTACTTTCTGTTAGCATCTTTGGGGACATTTTCTGCAGTGTAACTTTCTCCCACAAGGGGGCCAAAGCGGGTGCCTTTGGGGATGTATTCTCTGCTTACAACACCAATAACCTGGTTAAAAATAGAGATAAAATAGATGGTTAAAGTTTATAGTTGAGAAGTTACCTTTTATTCATATAAGGTTCACAAACTGATGGGCATTTTGTCAACCATTTAAAACCATCACACAATTAGCAAGTATTTTAGCAAGACAGTGTAGGTCTGAGTGTGTAAGGGTAATTAATTGTTAGTTAGACAGATGTGCACACTTGAAAGACACAGAGCTATGCCTCTCTTCACCTGTCACCTCTCCCAATCGCCACAGGAAACCAAAGGTCATCAAGGTCATGTCTTAAGGCTGAGAGAGATGACTCGTTTGTCCTGTCTCACATCTCATTAACCGCACAGACACTCTTTCTGAATGCAATCACCAAAACATAGGCTCTCCTTACACCATCAAATCACACAGGTGCTTTCTTTAAGATAAACTGTGATAAGGCTTTGCAATAACATACAACCGCATACAATTTAAATTTTCAGTACTGATTTTGGGAAAAAACCTGTGTAATGTATTTACATTAGTTTAATAGTGCAGGAAGTACTACACTTACTGAATGCCTAATCAAAAGCTGAAATATTTAATAAAGGCCATCCAAGGGCCAGGCAATGTAATAAACTTGTGAATGATAGGCTTTCATCGGCTCTGTGGAGATGTGCAAAGTTCTGTGGGCACAAATTCCATGTGTGCCTGTGTATCAACACTGTTTGGATCTCCTCTTCCTCCCTCATGTTAACACACATCCCTTACCACAAACTTCCACAAAGTGATTACAACTCATTAGGCAAACTTGCTTCACCAATACTCTCTCATCATCGTAATCTTCCTCTGCGACCACATGACTTCACTCACTCTTTTCCTGTTTGAAACTCAGGTGCGTCTTGAAGAAAGAGGGCAAACCCTTTATCACCTCATAAATATGTGCTCATAAAAGGGGCTCGCTTTTTTCTCACAGGAAGAGATAAGACAGACAGAGGTGCTGATGAGAAAATCTATAACCTTGTTCCCATTAATCTATAAACACTTTCAAAATAAGAGAGGCTGATCTTAATCAAAGCACTGGCTATCATTAGATGTAGAAAGGTGGAAAGTAGTGTGTTTGTGAATTGTCATGGACACAGACACAGCAGTCTGCTGCAGATAAAACAGCTTTGATAGATGGCAAAGGACTCGCCTCTCAACTTTTGCACTCTGGTGCTTGAAGAGCTTGTCACATGGTGCTCTGATGTATGGGTGTTTGTGTTAGCTGGGTAACAATGTGAGCAAGACCTTATTAAACACACTCACACACACACACAGGCACATGAACAGGAACTTTTTCTGCAAAACAAGTTTAAAAAGCTCAGCTGACAGCGCAGATAAAGAAGATTAATACCAGTTGTGTGATTAGGTGCAGCTTTATGGAGACGCTGTTTAAACACAAATCACAACATCCCTCACTCTTAAAGTTGTGCATAAACAAACATCTTTTAGTTACATTTTGTGTTACTTTAAGGTGGGCATCTACAGGTTTACTGCAAGTACATAAAGGTGAGGTTAATTGGCAGGCGGTCTGCAGCTGTAACCTGATCAATTTGGAATATTTCAGCAAGGAAAGCCTGCAAGTCACAAGTGTGTCGTGTGGGGCCACAGAGTATGCGTGCGAACCTCGTGCTGTACCTCTTTGGAGTCCGGTGGGTGTTTGAAGGCTAGGTTTCTAGGTAAGGATGCCTCAGCCTGGGTGAGTTCCACGTTCTCTGGGGGACCTTCCCAGATGTGATCCTTCACTATGTAGGTGCATTTATCTTCAAACTCTGCCTCCGTCCATTTTGTCATGTCAACATCCTCTACGTCCATCTTGAGCTCCTCATTGTCAGTGGTGTACGGTGCTCCCTCAGTAGTCAACATTGTCGAGCTGTGATGAGAGGCAGCCTGAGAGAAA
>JAZGTK010003218.1:0-28151 GCA_036877625.1 Ambastaia sidthimunki | reverse complement strand
TAGGCTACATCTGCCTTACATTTCAC
This sequence comes from Ambastaia sidthimunki, assembly GCA_036877625.1. Lineage (NCBI taxonomy): Eukaryota > Metazoa > Chordata > Actinopteri > Cypriniformes > Botiidae > Ambastaia > Ambastaia sidthimunki. Next base: position 28,125 of record JAZGTK010003218.1, on the reverse strand, counting down.
AGCAACAAAAACATTACAAATGTTTTTGAAGAATGTTCAAATCGTCCATTTGTTTAGACGTTTTATTAACATTATTGTTTGTAGAATGTTATTCAAACATTTTGTAATTCTGCAATGTTCTAAAACATTCCACAAACTACTTTTTTGATACATATTTCTCATTAAAAAACATTCTACTAACGTTACAGCATGATAACTTTTAAAGAACTTTTAAAGAACATTAGCCAATGTTCTGACAACATTCCCTGTTATCTGGGTGGTTTGATATTTCACCACACTTTAAATGAAAGGTCAAGTGGAAGTGCCACTCCAAGTTTCATTTCTAACTCGAGTCCTGCATATCAACCCCCCCCACACACACACTGTCACAGAGCCTCTTTCTGCCTCAGTTTCCATGGTGATGACAGCAGAGTGAAGACTGTATATCTAAATCTATGGCAATAACTCTCATAGAAATTAGTGCTGGACGAAGGTGAAGGATCGAGGAGGAGGGAGGGCTGTCCTGAAACGCTGCCAGCCTCTCTTACTTCCTGCTTGGCTGCTTTAATGAAGTGTCTTGTGCATTCTGAGGAGGCTTATGGAAGCTTATGTCCTAATGTATTTATCCTTCTTGCAACCGTGATATTTAGGCAGGAATATTACACCGGTATTCTGCTTCAAGCATGCTTAAGCCACTGCGCTCAGCTGTTTAAGAGATGAACCTAATTTCTCAGCACAAATAAAAAAAGACTTCTTGTCTGATAACATCACCACACCACCAAACATGATGCCATTCAGCAGCCTCAGTCTTTCCTCAAGCTCTCGGTCTTACTGTGATATATCACATTCTTTCACATTGTTTTTTTTTTTTTTTATGAACTGTTATTTGTTTAACTCTTCCATGGCTTTATATAATTATTTTTCTGTACTGTTGTGCTTTGGAATTAAGAAAATAAAATTCTTTATTATTATTAATATTATCAGTGAAATGAGTTGTAAACAGTACGGGACAACATTAAATTATAAATCATTTACTCACCCTCATGTCAGAATCAACAATAAAGAAAGTCATACAATATTAAAATGACATGACAGGGAGTAAATAATTTTGGTTGAATTATTCCTGTAAAGCAAAAGCCCAATAAGAAAAAAATGTGTTGTGCTTTAACCAAGAGGAAACATGACAGTTAATATGATGTTTGTATGGACACACTCAATTGTTGTTACACTATGTGATATTTGTACCAAGCTGACGCAAATTTTTATCAGCCATGAAGCATCAATCAAAAGTCTTATCTACACCCTAGAGGAGACCAGCTGCAGGTCAACACAACTGTGTGTGATTAATAATGAAGATACAATATTGCACTGAATGTCGGAAGAATGTACAATATTCTACCAGAAGTCTACAGTATCTACAGTAAAGTATTCAGCTATTTCTGGTGTATCTTCTGGAAAATCAATTTTAAGCTGGTAGATGGTGTTTTGGTAGCTGGTTTCTACCAGGTTCAAGCTTGTCATTAACTAGCAGACCATCAAGCAGGTTTTAAACAAAACACCACTAGATTAAACTGGATTTTCAAGCAGGGTTACTGAGTACACAGCAGGCCGGCTGCCCTGGTTACCGCACACAGAACCGTCTGTACAATACTGATGTGGCCGAAAACAAGAGTAGACAAGACACAAAACAGCCAGGTGTCCTCACGCTACGGTATTACCGCAGTAGAATACAGTAAACTGCTGGAGTGGATTGTGATATGAGAGCAAGATGAGGTTTGTTATATGGATGGATGGACCACTGTGAGCAAATAGCCCATGTGTGTCCAACAGAGAGAGACAGCTGTCAAACTGACTTCCTTTTTAAACACACAAACACACACACGGCCAATGAATGGCATATTACATCACTGTCATATTAGATAATTGTGACTTATGAGATCTGGCAAATGAATCACAAAACCATTACTGTACATACACCTACAAATGAGAAACACACCAGCCTATTGTTGCATTCAAAATCATCTTGTAAGTTCAATATTAACTCTTAACATTTATCCAAAACTAGATTATTTTGGAAGTACAGTCTACGTTAATTTTAAGGCTTCAAGAAAGGTCTCATTTGCATCTATTTTATTTCTCCAGCTGTAGAAGAAACATCTAAGACAAACTTGATCTTTAAATTAACACAACTGAGAACTCCATCATCTTAACTAAGTCATAAAAGAGAAATTTCTGAGAATTTGGGGTGTATAAACAGTGTGAATGGATTTAAAACAGTAGTAACTGCTACACCACAGCCCGACACACAGAAGATGCTTTTTAACTATGCAAAAATCTCCCACATCTGATCTGGAAACGGTCGTGATGCCGGTGACCTGTGTGTGTGATTCTACAGAGGACGCAGGACACTCACAGAAGACAGTTGTGTGGGGTGAGCTCGGTGTTTCTCTCTGGGCTTCCTCCAGGCAGTGTTTGGATCTGTGCTGTTCAACACCAGAAGGCAAAACACCAGCAGACCTCAAACTACTGTGAGGACCATCAGATGTCTCACATATCAATAGTAACACACTGACCTGTATACATCTTCAGAACATTGTATACATGGTATGTAATTGTAGTTTGCTGTTGAGTGTCTATTGGTTAATGGATCTCTGCTCAAGCTATCAGAATGATGTCATCAGAGAAGCTCTGAAGACAAGTACATTTTCAGATTTGATGAACGATTATGAAAGCACATAAAATGAAATAATGACAGGCATGAATAAATCATAATAAACACTTTCAAATTATGAAAAAAATACATTTATTTGTTTAGCTCACGCTTTTATCCAAAGCGACTTACAGTGAATTCAAGGTATACATTTTTTTTTTTATCAGTACTTGTGTTCCCTGGGATCGAACCCACAACCTTTGCACTGCTAACGCAATGCTCTACCAGTTGAGCTACAGGAACACTACAGAATAATAATAGTATATTTTCATGGGGACTTCAGCAGTAAAAAAGACAGTTTTCCCCATCGTCTGTTCCCCACCCCAACAATGCAGTTTGGTTAATTGACCTTAATCTTAAATTCATTATTACTATTTAAATCAGTGACACACACGCATATCATTATGATGACAAATCTCTCCAGAGACTTGTACACAGACCAACAGTTTAACATAGTGCAAACTGATACGCACGCTTTCTACAGCATAACTAACACACAATCTGCACTTTCTTGCACAAACTATCAGTTCACATAAACAACAAAGACAAACCGACCGAACAACTTTATATCTTTAGCACTTCTCGTGTTATCACCTCATTTGTATGAATGACTGTTCTCAAGTCGCTTTGGATAAAAGCATCTGTTTAATGATTAAATGTAAATGATACATAACACAAATTTTGCTCATAGAAAATGATTTAAAGGCCTGCAGTGATCGTCTAGAAATGTAGTTCTGAACGCAGTAAATTTTAGTGTCGTACGAACAAAGTGATTTGACGCCTGTAGCAGTGAGCGTGTTAAAGGAGACAAATGTAGCAAAAAATAATAAATCTGCCCAGTTTATCGTAAAACTCACAACCTATGACGAGAAGAGAAGACAGAGAGACAGAGAGACAGAGAGACAGACAGACAGACAGACAGACAGACAGACAGACAGACAGACAGACAGACAGACGGGCGTCATTCTTCCATTTGCATGCCCTGACTGCGTTTCTGTTAGTTTGGCCTTAACATATCCTGCGCTCTTCTACTGTAAGAGACTGTTGGCGTTAAGGGAAGGAGCAGATTTGGATTAATTAACCTTAGCCGTTTGATGCCTGAACGTGTCACTCCCACAGTGACAGACACCTGGAGATCTTTCCACCAGACTGGCTGTTCCATCCTGCAGACAGGAGCCAATGAAAGGTCATCACACCTACAGCAAACCAATCACCTGCCAGAATACAGTATGATACATTATTCTGAAATCTACAAGTCTGTCTGTCTGCTTCATATCTGCATACAACAATTATCTGCAATAAAACAAGCAATTCCCCACTGTAACTTATAAATGGACATATAGAACTGTAGGGAAAGGTCAAAATATCAGCTTTCAATGAATATTTCATCCTAAAATGTTATTTGTCAGTGTGGCTTTATTTAATATCAACATATGTAAAGAAAAGTATGTAAGTAACCTGCAATTTAATGTTTCAAACAAAGATGGCGATAAAGAGGCAAAAATTACAGATTGGCTGGATCTCATTTTCTGGAGTCCAAATTTTCAGTTTACGCTTTTCTTTGGTTTATTTCTCTCTGCCAAGATGATTTAATTCTCCAACTTACACACACTGTAACAATCATGTTTCATAAGACTTCTCAATTTCTCATTTTCTGTTTTCAATGTGCCTGTCCTTGGAGAATTATTCCAACTCCTCAAACCAATTTACAAGAATTCCACTTGCGTTTATCCTCAAACTAGTTTCACTCTGATAAAATGAATACAAATGATCTTCTCTGACCTTATTTTCCCAAAACGTTGCAAAAACCCTCTTAGGAAAATTAATTGAAAACCTATAAAGGCTATTTCATCTTTAAAAATGCTGATGATGGAGGCCATTAGAAAATGTCTGGATAAATACAAATGATGTGAAGATTAATGCTTTTTTACCCGCTTTCTCAGCGAGAGTTCCGCGCCTGAAAAAATTAATTGCAGCACAAGCGAAAAAAATTACACACATTATATTTATAATCACTGAAGGTTTCCTGGTAAAGAGACAAGCTAATAAACAGAAAACACGGCTATTACAACAATGAAGCCAAAATGAGCTCTGACAAAAAATTACTCCAAAGATGAAAGACTAAAGAATCATTTAAATTAGTGTGTATGAATAAAGAAAATCAAGTATATCTGTAGAAAATTCTGAAATGGAGCGGTGGCATTATTCTTCTTAAAACGTAAATATCTTGGAGAGCAGTTGAGTCAGGTTGTAAATATATTTTAGTGCAGATAAAGGCTTCATAAAACTGGAATCCACTCAATTAAACAGTATTTCATTATTTAGCCAGTGACCTTAAAAACGGTAAGAGCAGCGATTAAAAACACAATAGCAGAATTTCACACACAGGCACATCTGAAATTTTACTGCGTTTCACCAACGTTTCCAAGTAACAAAAACGTTATTAATTTTTTTAGACCTGTATTAACATTTTAACCAATAACCAATTGCTTGGTTATAGGATTTCCATTCAAACATTCTGTATTGTTTTTTAAATGTTCCACTAACAATCAGATATATAACGTTGAAGTAAGTTCTACTAGTGTTACTGCAAGAATGTTTTTGATAACTCTGAGAACTTTTAGAGAACGTTAGCCAGCGTTCTGGGAATGTTCTCTGTTGGCTGTGATGTTCAATTAATAATTAGCTTGGACGGCCATGCGGCGCATTGTCGTGGAGTTCAAACCACAACTGACGCAGCAAAGATAGCAGAGGAGAAGACCACATATCAGAAGATATCAAAGAGGAACAGCAGGAGATAATTGGCAGAAGACCACGGTCAAATTGACAGCTTCCTTAAGTCTCAGATGAGACTGTGCCTTTGTCATAGCAGTGTACCAAGAGATGAGAGATGATGCTTTATCTCACTCCACAGAGAGGAAGATCTGAGAGATGTTTTGTCAAAGACAAGCAAAAATAACGTGGAGAACCTTTGGCAGAAGCACAGCGAGCCAGAGGAAGGGAAAGCCTGTAGAGTGTGGTTGACACAGAGTGAGATCCTGCTGATATCAGCTGTGTTCATGTACCTGATGGGGTCTGAGTACCTTATGAGGTCCTGCAGTACTGGAAAACAGAGGGCTGACATTTTCAGCCAGGTTCTTTCTGACAGTACGCCACGGGAGGGCGGGTCAGTCTATGCTTTTATCACGATGTGACGAACAATGAACTCCTCCCGTCAGGTCAATACAAAAACACTGTAAAACAACTGTGAGTACATTCATGTTATTTGCAATTGTTTTTCAGAAAAAGTTTTTGTGATGCTGGTTGAAAGTGTCACATTCTGATAGCAATTACTGAAGTAAAGGGCAATATATATATATTTATCTTTTGTGGAAGGCACAGGACCATAACACGCTGGTTGAAATGCAACGTTCAGTCTGAATGCAATGATAAGATGTTCTACTTGCCTGTCAAACGTGTCATCTCAACTGGCCATGCAAATATATTATTTGAAATTAATCTACTGCACCAACCAAAGGCCAAATGACAGACTGCCTTAGGAAAACCAAAACCTTGCTTTTTCAAAGTATCAAAAATTCATAGCAGTTTTTTTTCACATCTTGCAGGTACTGCAGCTCACTGGGCATCACAAGTTGCTCCATAAGCAGCATGTGTTACATTTTAAAACATATTTTGATTTGAAATTGGAAAGACAAAGTCTTTGGAACCGGTTTGCATTAATTCCTCAGTATGTATTTCTCTCCACATCACATTTTCGTAGGGCCAGGTTTTGTTTCCTCTTACCCCAGGCTAAAGCGGCAGCCGGTACCTACAGTACCTGACATGAATTAAATATTTCACCAAAAGCCTTATAAACACTGAACATTGGCCACCACTACTGGAAAAAAAGATGTTTACTGAAATAGGCCGTATTCAGAAGCGTAATACAGTAAAGACCTATGGTGCTTTTACCAGCACTGAGGCCATACCACACTGAGATGTAAGCCATCCATTTTACTGATGGGGGATTTTAAAATACACACTGACCTTCGTATCACTGGAGGGCTGCCTGGCTGGAGTAATGCATTAGAGTGAGATCTCGCAGTGCCCTTCAGTTTTATCATACCATCACTCATTGCTTTTTCATACTGATACAGTACAATCGCCAAATTTTCGATTGGATTTTGCATTGAGTAATATGATTTACAACACGCTACTTCTGTCAACGGTTCCTTCTAAAAGGTTTCAATACCTTTGATTCTGTTTTCTTCTTTAATATTTCGCAGGTACTTTTGTCTTAATTTTTTTTAAAAGCTGCAATCCGTATTCTTTGCCTCTCTACCGCCATCTCTGGTGGAAAGATGAAACTGCAGAGTACTTGTGGAGTTATTTTTTTAACACTGATGATTGCTGTAGGAATAAGCTACAAACGTTGAAGGACATGACGAAAATTTCTGATATGAATATTCACAATGACTTGTTTTTAAAATTAAATATACTTTGTTAGACTTACATTATCTTACATTATCTACCTCTTAGACTTTATTTAACTACAATAGCAAAAACATCTAAAACTTCATGTTCATACCACAATCCACTACAGTGCTGTAAAACAATTTAACAACATTATACATGGTAAAAAATAGAAAACTTAGCATTTTAAAACCAGTTGCGTAGCTGTGAACAACCAAACTTCTGTTAGCCCAATGATGCTTAAAATGCTGTTGCTACGTCTGCGCACAATTTGCTATTCTAATTAAAATTATTTCAGCATGAATTTCACAGTTGGGAGAACGGACAATGTTGGTTTCTGCAACGTTAATTCTTGGAATACATTTTCCTCCTACGTAAGCAGACACGGCCTTGGAATTGTATTCGGAGACGCTCAAACACACAAGCGGATGCATCAGGATAATCCACCTACTCGGGAGCACACACCCATCCACCTCCAGTCTCTGCAGCAGCATCTCGCCCAGGGCTGCCAGTCTACTAAGAGCCATAATCAGTTACGTTACTGCGCTGTTGCGAGCGTTGGGCGCATCTGAGTTGACAGCGCTCGCGACCGGTCATAAATCAAAATGTTCTGTTGCCCAAAGCTCATGAGGCTCCTGTAGAAGATTCTGCATGTATACATCAACCTGCATTAGAGGTGAAGCATTCAGAGTGTGATACCCCAGAGAACCTTAACCAGAACTTCTTGTTAGAAGCTAAAAGCTGTTGCTCCTACACAGCCTGAGCTGGTTCTACATTTAGACATAAAGCTCTCAAGCACTAGAATGTTATACGAACGACAGATCCAACGCAAAACAGCTTCAGAGATATTTTACAGCCTTTGCTTCCATACCTCTATCATTCTCCATTTCTTCATTGTCCATCCTAACTTACCTTCTAACTTTGCAAAATATCTTTAACACTTAAGACTAAGTCTGCATGTCATACAGTTTTGGAATGACATGACAGTGAGTAAAGGATGCAAACAGGAATGCAAACAGGAAAGGGGTAACAGAAGTGCGATTTAGGGGTCCGTTCAAGATTGAATAAATTCTGTGAAAATCTCATCTTATAAAAGATAAAGTGCTATTAAAGAGAATATTGACTGATTAGATGGCAAGGCTAAACTGCAAACTGTTTGCCCTCTCTTTCTTCATCGTGCCCACATCCCAGACCTCAGCACATAAAATATTACCCTTTTATAGACATAAATAATAAAAATGCTGTACTTTTGAGACAGCCAGTTGTTTATTTACTCTTTAAGACTCACAAAAAAGGCTTTTTTATCAGATCCATGCAAATCTCATAGGTGAGTTCGCGTCCATGAAGATGACAGAAGGTCTTTTTTGGTTAACTGCTCCTTTAACTGGTAACCAATCACAAATGGCCACCAAACATCTGGAGATCAAAACGTTCACATGTACATGAAGGGAAATACTACCTGCAGCCATCCACACCAGCGTCTGTTTTATCCACTGGAAAATGTGATGGGAACAGACAGACAGGAAAAAGAGAGAGACAGCCAGAGAGGGAGACAGCCAGAGAGAACGAGAGGAGAATGAGAGGTAGTAATAAGGGGGAGGAGGGGGGTGTTATGGGCATATCAAAGTTCTCCCCAATGAATTTATAATTTTCTAGAGAATAAATTATTCATACATTGTGATTGAAACAATTACATCCAAATCAGAGGCTGCCAGAACAGAATTACAATGTCAGAAATGGGATTGAGTGGGGGGGCAGTGGGATTGTTATGTAAGAAATTATGTAATATGACATCACAGTAGGACAATGGCTGAAAACCCAACAGAAAGATGGAGAGATAAAAGTGCAGGTAGACAGAGATAGTCTCTCTCTCTCTCTCTCTTTCTCTGTGTGTGTCCATTTTTCTCAGCAAACTTGATTCCTGCTCACTAAAGAAGGAAAAAATATGAACTGAATCTTGTCTAACAAGGAATTGTACAAACACCTGTGTTTTACAAACGTTTGCCAGCCATTGTTACTGTAATGCCATAAAAAATGAATATGGGATCTACTTCAAACTGTTTAGGAATCTATCATCTTGTTTCATTAAATCTTATACTTAACAAAACAGTTTCTATGGTAACTATTGAATTTTGGTGGAAGCTACAGTTTCCATGCCAAATTTTTATAATGATAATTAAATCCTCCCACTTGGAAGTTTAGGACGGCCCGATTTTAGCTTCAATATTCCCAACAGTTTTCCATTATGACTTTGTAGTAATTGAAATTCATATTTGCTGTTGTGATATGAGACTTCTGCATGGAAAATGACTTTGGTGTGTCTTACTGCTAGGCATCTTCTGAACTTTGCAGCTGCCGAGATGGAAGATTTGGCTTTGATTCCTTGTTTGTCTACAGTGTACCTGGCTGCTATCTAACTCGTCGCTCTTAGAACAAGCTCTGTACAATCCTTTGCCAATATCCATGGGAACAGGAGGCTGTGTTTTTTCCTCGGTTGTCTAAAAGGTGTCTAGCTGTCAGATCACCATCTGTTACAATACAAGCCGCCCCGAATCCCTTCCTGATCTGTATGGGAAAAGGTGACTCAGCGTAGCAAAGAACCTCCCGGCTAGCAGTGTGTCTTATAATCGTTCCTCCCGGCTATCGCCCATGCAAACAATATAGAGGGCTGCAATTCTATAGCTAAAATAAAAATAAACACAAATGCACCAATCGTGTGACATGGCAAAGAAAACTGGATGAGATCATATTAAAATCTTTTTTGAGCGCAGATTTTCACAGCATGAGACATTTGTAAACATCCTAATTATAAAACAGATCTGAATGTTAATTGGTCAATACAGAAAGAACAGGCATCCACAGCAGTCTACAAATCTTGAATTTGTAAATTTGTTTAATACAGTTTTAAAGACACCTTTTGCCATTCTGACCGAATGCAATGATTGGACAAACATTTTATGTCCTGTGCCTTCCACAAAAGATATATTTATATATAATACATTTAGACCACTTTACACAGTAATTGCTATTGGATGTGACTAGCAAAACAAAAACAACAGCTACACTGACATTAATAATTTTTCAGTACAGCATAAACTTTTTTAAAAGCTACAGTATAGGGCAGCCTATGTAAATACAGTCCTAGCTGAAGAGGATGAAGGAGTTAAACCTTAAACCATCTTTTGGGATGCGGTTGCCGGGGACCAAACTATAACTAACAGACTGTGATCATTCAATTGCATTGACTGATTTAAACACTATATGAACCTGTGAATGTTTTCAGAACATCTTATTTCTGTTCCTTCAGCACAGCAGAAGATCTGCCAAGCCAGCAAATTTAAGCTCATGCGGCCCATGTGTTGTAGATCATCTGCCGGCTGCTGATCATACCTGTATTGGCCCCTGGATTTAAGACTGTGTCATTATTATTCATGAGGTGGGAATTATGGATTGGGTTTGTCCCTCTGGCTGACCCTGTGGTTGTCTTTGTTCTTTGTAAGTTTAACCTATACCAAACTTCTTTCAGGTTAAAAAAAGACAGCAGTATTCTGTCCAAGTGCAAGGACAAATATCTGGAAACTTAGTTTCACTCACACCTGACTGTCAGAAAGCTGGTCTGTGTCCTCATACATACATAATTTGACTCCTATGTTTAAAAAATTAACTCACTCTCACACACACACACACACACACACACACACACACATACACACACACAGCAAACAATATATTCAGTGCATACTTAATTTAAAATATATATAACAAATACACATGACTTATTTATATCATTTTATTATTTGTTTTTCATATGCAGGTGCAGGTACTACAATAATTCTCTGCCTGTTTCCACGTGTTGTGCTTCAATCAATAACGTGACCGAACATCTTTCTTCTAGCTGCCTCTTCATTTTGTCATTACCGTAAAGTGTTCTTCTTTTCATATATATTATCCCCAAACTCCCACAAGCCTCAGCTGTTTACTGCCAACTCTTCAATATTTCAATCTGAGCGACACATAATCCTGAATGATACATGAAGCTTTGAAGCTGGTCATCACCAAATATTTAATGTCTCTAAAGCATTTCAACACGGCACCAGTAGAAACTCCAGCACCAAAGAGCTGCATCTAACTGACTGCCTTCAGCCAAACTGACATTAACCGTAAAGACAAATCACTCTTAATTATTTTTTCCATGTCGAAAAGTGCTGAACGTGCAACTTCCCCCGGTTTCCACCAATAGCGCGTGTTTTATGCTTCGAAGATTTATACTAAGTACAAACTTGAAATGGGTTTCTGGAACAGGATTACGGGTCCATTATAAAGGGTTAACTGCGCTGTAAAGTAAGACGACAGCTTGATTACGTAGAATTTGGCTTTGACCGAGCGACTGCTTCACTGGGAACCTGATGAAAAAACACAAACAGGCGTTTATAAGATAAAGGAGTGGAACCTGTAGCATCATAGAGCACACATCACTGGTAACCCACTGCATGGTTTGATTAGTGCTTAATAGCACTTTGCGAAACTGAGCAAAGATTACACAGACCGTTTAGCCCAGAGCAGATGTCTAATGGATGATTTTTGAACGACTGTGGAGTAGCTTTAATAAGTCTGCGGGATATATTAGCCGTAAGCGGACGCGCATGCACATAAAATATAACCGTGCCCTTAACAAGCTTAAGATGGCGAACAAACTTGATGAGAAAGGAACGTCAGAATAATCAATGACTCTTTTCATCTGTGAAAACAAATTGCCCTGTGCTGTTTCTGTGGCTGATTAAACGCTACCCACTGCCCCATCATTCTTATTTTGTTCCCTATCTAGTGCTCATAAGCGCTCATGAGATATTTATTTTGGCCACCGCTGGTTTGCAGGTGCACCACACCTCATAAAAGCATCGACAACCACAACCTGCAGACGGCATGAGGACCTGACCTTTGAGGGTGAACGGCAAGCATAAAGATGAGTTAAACAGAATGACAGATGTTTAATCATATATGAAATTAATTTCGGACCAGGGTTTAGGCCGTACATAGCTTTATGGGGTTTTAAATTCATTTTAAAAGGACACATCCAAATTTGTAAAAGCAGGATTTGTCAAGGGCTTTACAAACTCGTAAAGAAAGCTTAAAAATGTTGTAAGTGAAAAATTTGGACATTAAACAACCACCCGCTGCTAAGAACAGGCACTTTTTAAGACCGCCTCAAAATCCAAGCGAGGTTTTGTGATGTCTTTACCGGTGTTTAAGGTTTAGAAGGATCTTTGAATTTAAATGGCAACAGGATTAAAATGTTAAACACAAACAAGACAACAGTGTCAAACATTCATAAAAAGCAGAAGTGATTCACGAGAGTTTACTGTGCATACATTTAGCCTGGTGCATTATGGGTAATCTCACAAAGGGGAGAACCAGGACTACATGTCACACATTTTACTCAATTTCACATGTTTGGTCTATTTTTGAAAGCTTTGACAGTGTTTTTTTGGTCATTCCTTTCATGATATAATGAAAGCTATAAAATATAAAGTTAAAATTATTCTGTACAAATGTCATTACTGTAACAAAGAATATAAAAGCTTCCCACTTCTCCACAATAGCATTTGAATCATACCAGATGTTTACTGATGGATTACATTAATTCTCTTATTATATAAAGTCATACAGTGGCCCACGTTTCCATTAAGTTACAAAAACATTGAAAATGTTTTCTGAATGTTAAAAATGTCCAGTTTTTAGATTAACGTTGTTGCTTGGTATAAGAACATTAATCAAACATTTTTAAGTAAACTCACATTTTTGAAACATTCCACGAACAACCTAAGATCATGTTTTTCAAAATGTATGATATATAACATTGAAAATATGTTCTACTAATGGTATTGCAAAAACATTTATAAGAATTCTGAGAGAACTTTTAGAGAACATTACCCAACAAAGATGGCAAAGATGAAAAAAATCAAATCATCATTTGCCCTTGGCAACAGTCTGCTGTATGGGACACAGGAAATAGACTAACAGTCTGAAATCACACACAGACCCCTCAAAATGATTGAGAAGAGGAAATTGATTGTGTGCTGGGGGCCGGGAGGAGGGGTGGGGCTCTCCCTGGAAAACCCACTAACTGGAACTTTTCTAGATTAGTTATAAAAAAGGCCCTACATTTTTTCCAACCCTTTTTATGTGGTTTGCCATGAAGGCCTGTCACCAATATCCAAGTCATTAATCCACAATAAAACCTTGATTTTATAGCCGAAAAGCTTTGCGTTCATACACAAGCACATTCAAAACAAAAACTACATGTAAATGCAACAGACCGACATGTAGAAAACAATCTGAAGGCACATGAGTTTATGCTAAACAAACTCTGTGGGAGGCTCAAAGCGCTCAGAGGTTAAAGATATGGAGTCATTTTCATCCAAAGACCGACAAGTATAAAATACAACACAATCAATGTCTACAACAAACCCAAACACGCACAGCGCAGAGCGGCAACGGCAATAAACAACCGCGTTTAACCAAAGGGACTCGTTAATAAATGACAGTCGATGGCGATAGAGAAAAGCCAGAAGAATTCATCAAAACCAGGCATGTCACGAGCTTCCCCCAGGCGCTGGTTCTACACCATGTTAAAGCCATTTCTATCAGTGGTGAGGGATGGTGCATGTTCTACGAGGATCAGCTTTGCCTGAAGCTCTCCCAGGACCGAAGACTTTGTTCTATCACCAGAATTACGTGACTCTCCCTCTGTGCCAAAATTGATTAGGAGGTCTTAGCTTCAGTCAGCTTGTTGTGTATTGTTCTCCATCAACCTCAACACGATAGTCTGCCTATCGTGGCGGGATTACACCGCTTTCTCACTGCGGTTGCTTCTCGCGTTTCTGCGTTCTTTGTCCTCTGTTAAAGGAGGTCTGTAAAAATGCCGTATTTGCTGGCCCACGTCCACCTGCTAGCATTTACAGCAGGGCTAAGCAGATTGATAGCTTTGTGTGGGGTTTATTTATCATTGCGGAGGGGTCCGACAGTGCGTTTGATTAATGTGTTCTCCATACAATCAATCTCAGGAATTGATCCTTCAAACAGAAGCACCATGGGCGATGGCTTCCATTCATGTGTGATGTTTGTGATACTGCTGATGAACCTGCCCTGTTATTGCAGGTACAAGCATCAGCACTAAACTGATGAGATGTTTCTCTCTGACAGTGTCATTGTGAAGGCGACTGGAAATCAAACCTCAAATCTTGTTGTAGAATCTGAAAAACGAGACAAATGACAAATTTTCTCATAATTACAGGTGACAACTCTAAAGCAGATACAAAATGAAGGTGTCATATTCCACAACATCATTCTTGGTTATCTGATACATTCCTAAAAATAAAGATTTTATGAAGGTTCTATCTCATGCTGTGTGGTTCCATAAAGAACCTTTAACCTCAGCAGAATTATTCTGTTGCACAAAAGGTTGTTTGTAGTAAAAAAAAGGTAAGAAAAAACGGGTTCCTTTAAGAACCTTTAACTAAAAGCTTCTTTGGTAAACCATAAATGTTTCTGTTTTTATGGTCTCCTTGAGAAGAACCCTTTTAACACCTTTAACAATGTAGAACAATAGTCTTAGAGAACAACATGCTCCTGTAAAGGCAACAGCCTTTTGCATTGATATTCTTATCAAATATTATTAATATTACAGCATTTTAAGGTTTTAACAGCTTCAAATGTGGCTAATCAAATCAGATCTGTGAGATTATACGTATGCAAATCTAACCAAATGATTTAACTGTCTCCAAATTACAAAATCTCTAGCATTGACGTTCTTTAATCCCACCATAAACTCAGCAGGAAGAAGAGTGAAAACATTCTGGAGGAGGCTCCGGTAAAGGGATTATTCCCCTTCTACATAAATAGGCTATTTACGAGGTGTTTGACCTGCAGGTAATGATCATATATTCACTTAGGTAAAACATTGATTCATTGATGCCGCTATGACTGGAGGGGTGAGAGGCGACTATGAGCAGACAGTCAATCAATGATATGCCTCAGCTCACATACAAAAATATCACACAGCCAGAATAAACACATCAGCACTTCCCCAGGAAACTCATTATAAACGAGAAAACGTGGCGAGAAAGCAGCAGCTCTGTGGTGATGTACGCCGAATCTGAGATTACACTGTTTTCTTGCATAAAAACAAACGACTGGCTCCTAAACGCCTCGTTTGCTAAACTAAATGCTAATGTTTGGCCCACTCCTGATATGAATTTGATCTCTGCACTTTGTGTGGGCTTCCCTACTGTTATTTAACGCATTCGTTTAGTCAGATACATACATAAATGTTCATAAATGTTAGAAAAGAAATCAATTTCTCTGTTTTTATGTCCGTTCTACATCGTGAGGCCACATAGCTGCTACCTGCCTTTGGAAATCTGAAGGTTATTCTGGGAGTTCTTCAAGTAAACAGAGGTTTTCACTGCAGGGGTAATGGGGCATTTGTTAGGGAAATGCAAAGACGGTGAAATGGAAAAGCCAGTGAAAAGGCACAAAAATAAGGGCAAAAGTGAACAACGAATATCAACTTAGTGTATTTCTGGTGCTGTTAGGCCCTGGTTTACAACCTATGAGAACTTCTGCAGTTGGAGGGCTTTGTGGTAAATCATGCACCCAGTCCAATTTTCAATGTGTGTTAATCAATAAGAGACATTAAACAGATAGTTCACCCAAAATGAAAAATTCTTCTATCATTTACTCACCCTCATGTCTATTCAAATCTGTATGACTTTTTGCTTCTGAGGAACACAAAAGAAGATATTCTAAAGTACGTTGGTTACCAGACAACAGTGGCACCCAGTGACCTCCACTTTATGGACCACTGTGACATTTCTCAAAATATCTTCTTTTGTGTTTCACAGACGAAAACAATTACATAGGTTTGGAATAACATGGGAGTAAGTACTTGGTGAAGAACCTTCTTTCTTGACACAAACCAGCAACACTAAAGCTGTATAATCTTAACTAAACTGTTGATTGCTACAGCATTGAATCACACTAAGAAACTCCCAAAGTCTGGACTTGACTGCTGAAATGTCAGAACAGGCTTTGATGGGCATCTCAGTCGAACATCTAAAATGTTTTTTTGGTCTGTCTGTGAATGTTTCCGTGAGGTTTCTCTCTCCTGCACCATCTTTAGATACAGGCAGACATTAGTATTCCAGTCTGAGCTGCTCTCAGCAGTAACCAGCGCCAGCCACTTAATTTGTCATTTATTGCAGTACGACAACTAAAGTAATTGAACCTTTTGCCCAAAGCGCTTCACTGGCAACCTGGTGGCCGTTTTGGCCCGTGAGCGTCACGGTGGCCACATTTCAGAGACCTTGGTTAGAAAATGGAGGGCAAGGATCTCATTTAAAGAAAAGCAGAGATGGTTAGCAGGTCTCCTCAGCTCTCACCATACACCGGACTGACCCCTGCACCTCGGCTGCCTAGTGGTCCTGTTCGAACAAGAACTGAGGCTAAAGGAGGGTTAGGAGGCTCCAACCAGCTCAAAAACTGTGAATATGTTTAAAATTAAACTTTAGCATGATGCTAAGTACAGTATCTCACAAGACCTGTCAAAACTTAAACTGTAATCCGTAGAATACCACTATTTTTATCACATGACCTCAAAACATTCCCTCGGTGGCATCTAGTTATAAACTCACAAATAAATGTTTTATGTACAAATGTCTTAACTTACAGCATCCCACCCAGTGTGCCCAGTGTTGCATACTGCATTTCGCATTTCATGCATAGAGAAAACATGCATGATTGCACAGAATACATCCTGCTTCCTGCAAAAACAATATGTTAGTTTGGTAGCATTAGCCATTTGGAACATTTATACACTACATATATGCATTTGGTAGACACTTTTATCCAAAGCAACTAACAGTGCATTTAAGTTGTACATCAGTACGTGTCCCCCGAGAATCAAATTCAAAACCTTTGCACTACTAACACAATGCTCAACAAGAAAGAGACTCACTACAGAAACACACACTAGATTTCTAAACACCCGGATTCATACACCGTTCTGCCATAGCACATCATCAAAGCTGTTAAAGGTAATTTTAGTAAAGTGATGCACTAAAAGCTGCATGTATGTATGTAACTATGAGGAGGTTCCCCGACATGCTTTAAAGCTCAGAACTCAACAGACTTTAGTTTCAAATAAACTGAAAGAACAGCTTTGTCTTTGTAATATATGAAGCTAAACGATGACTTATAAATAATACAGAACACCTGCAGCATTGTTATATTCCTCACCCCGATTCCATGTTTTTCTGCATCTTCAGTGTGTTAGTGGTGCTTTATTTGATCATAAAAATGCATGATCTGCATATAACGCACGCAGTTCATATAATCAATGCAAACACTATCTGTGCTGTTTCATCTGAAGCCGTGACTTTGAAAATCAATCATCTTCACTAATTATTGTATTTCATTTATGTCGCATATATTGCACGCAATTTAAAGCGCTGGAAGTCTTCAAGAAAACCAAATGTGGATTTCATCCTTTTCATCATATAAATGCTCTAAGCGTTGTAATATGAATGGCTTTATTTTCATGTCACTTCACAAATTCTCGTGCATGTTAGATTAATAAAAACGCATGTGAAAGAAAAAACATTGAGCAAAAACAACAATGCCTCCAAATGAAACTCAGTAAACAGATGATGCATTCTTGCAAGATGTTGTAAATAATGAATGTAACATGTCAGCGGTTTTGTCATCTAATTTTATGCAAAGCAGAGAGAGCACGATCCAAAACTATGTTTCAATATATTGTAGAGGACACATCATAACTCTACAAATAATTCTCCACGGCAAACAATAATAAACAGGACGGCGCATCTAAAATGTCATTAACACACCTATATAATCTCCCACTGCTTTCCCTGCAGGTAGAGACACAGTCTGTCAGAAGAACACAGAGATCTTTTTTACTTTTTACCTGGAAAGATGGCAGTCGCTCTCATGTCTAATTCAGGAGATGCATCTATTGTGTCACACTCTCTCTCTCCCTCTCTCTCTCTCTTTCATCAGCATGCGCCATGTGCCCTCTCCTCTGCCTCATGCTTTTTGCCCACACAGCATTTATTTGATTTGATTCGTTCCCTAGAAATTGATGGATGGGGCGTCATTGAAAAAATAACTCAGAGAAGAGGCCTATCACCTCTGCCCCCCTGAAATGTCAGAGGGGGCTCTTTATCACAGAGCATGAAGGTTTTCGATGGATTTTGTCTCTGGTGTTCACAGGGAAACTTTGTAAGAAAGATCAGCTTGTGTTTTCTCGTTGCTTTCTGTGGGTCTGTAAACAGTAATTGAGTGTTTCTTCAACTACACACATTTTTATGTTTCAGGGCCGTTTTTAAAACAAGCAACATCACTTCAAGCAACATCCACCATCTTGTCCACCATTTTTACTTTTTCTTGTCCACTGTTTCACTATTTTAAATGCCTAGGTATAGACTGCATTGCCACGTTTCTCTGAAAGTCATTATTAAAAATCTACATGGACCCAAATAAGCCTGTTGACACTAACAATGTAACAATGTAAAAAAATAAATAATAATATGTCCAAACATTGTGGACATATTTAAACTGCAACTTTTTAGGGGCACTTAAAAAAACCTTTAAGGGACATTTGGCGTATAGTTTTTCATTATTTTATAGTAAAAAAATTGATTTCCAAGAATTAATATTAAACTACTTGGATTTTCTTTGTTATTGACCCATTTATGCTTATTTTGTACAAGTTCTAGTTGTCAGCATAGATTTATCATACTATAGAAAAAGCTTCTACAATTGTACAAAGGAAGCTCGTCTCCGGGGTTAAAAACGCAGCTCTTGCAAGTTTGTCAGGCTCAAGAAAATCCGCAGTTACCTGTGACAGTTATAAAGCTGCTGTGGCAGAGGAACGTCTGAAAGCTTCTTCCATTCCGTGAGGAAAACAATAAAGCCCGCGGATCACATCTTTCCGGTCCAAACAATTGAAATTGAGACCAAAACAACAGGTAGAACATGTCTGTAGAGGGGAAAAAAATCTTTAAAAAATCTAATGTTTGTTGAGGCCGAGCCACCACTGCTAAACTATCTTGGGATGTTGGGCAAGTTTGCATTTCAGAGAGGGCGTCCATTTGCACTTCTGAGCTCAAATATGTTTACGATTTTTTTTCTCCGCTAGTCCCCAAACTAATTGCCGTTGCTTACGCTTGACTGCAGAGCACTTGGAAGAAAAATACGAGGAATGAAAAAATGTCAGTCCACTTGTAAAGCTCTGCTCCCAACTGCTTTCAAAACGCAGTGGAAACGCACAAAGCCGTTGAACTCTGGGAGATCCACTTCTGGATCGGTTAAGCTTTCAAGGTTATGCGGCACTCTGGTTTATCCGTAAACAAAGGGCTCGCCGCACAGCGCACAATGAAACACGTCTTAATGTTCAGTGTGAAAACAAACTCCACATGCATAATGTGAAAAGATTCAGGACATTGGCAGTTACTTGAATTAAAGTCCAAAAACAATAAAGGAGATATGATCACTTTAAAACTGTGATATACAGCAATAACCCCACACACACTGCAATTTTTCTTTACAAAAATTGGGTATTTTGGATGTTTGCTTACTGGCTGGAGTAAAAACAAAACAGCAAAGCAATGATTATATTCTGGTTTCCAGATATGCCTCTGGTCTGTCCTTTAAAGTCTAGGGATTTTTTCACCCCTTTTATTGCCCACCAGAGGAAAATTTGTCTGATCACCTAGAAAATGAATAGCACACCTCATCTCACCTGAAAGAGCCACACAGTTTGAGGTGCTTCGTTTTGTGATACAACCATGAGATGCTCAGTTTAATTGTAACAGGGGAGTTGATGCTTATAAAAATAATGTAAAATTTACATTCGCATTAATGCATTTACAGTGCATCGAGGTACACATTTTTTAGTAGTACCTGTGTTCCCTGGGAATCGAACCCACAACCTGGTACCGCAATTCTCTACCAGCTGAGCTACAGGAACATAAAACAGAATACAGCAGTAAATCAACAGTAAAATTAAACAGTAATGTGATTCTCAACAGTTTAACATTCCTAGAGCATGCTAGCAACACAAAATTCACGGGTCACATCACCATATCACCCATTCAATGAACATCACCTGCACATCACCATATCACCCATTCAATGAACATCACCTGCACATCACCATATCACCCATTCAATGAACATCACCTGCACATCACCATATCACCCAGTCAATAAACATCACCTGCACATCACCATATCACCCAGTCAATGAACATCACCTGCACATCACCATATCACCCATTCAATGAACATTACCTGCACATCACCATATCACCCATTCAATAAACATCACCTACACATCACCATATCACCCATTCAATGCACATCACCATATCACCCATTCAATGCACATCACCTGCACATCACCATATCACCCATTCAATGAACATCACCATATCACCCATTCGATGCACATCACCTGCACATCACCATATCACCCATTCATTGCACATCACCATATCACCCATTCAATGCACATCACCATATCACCCATTCAATGCACATCCCAATCTGGGAAAACAAATCTCAATCCTTTCCAGACATAATCAGGGTTTTGTGGATTAGAGGATTTTCACATGCTCAAACAAACATTTCACATGTTTGTGTTGATGTGGCTGTGGGCTTTTCCTGCTGTTTCCTTTGCCAAAGAAAGACAAAAAAAGAAAAAAAGAGAGGCAAAACTGTGTCATGTATATATGTATATAAGTACATGTGAAAGTGTATTAGTTTATATAAGTAGTATGTATGTATGTATGTATGTATGTATGTAAAATACATATATTTGAATATACACCTGCTGTATTGACAGAGTATTACTGAAAGTCATTTTAAAATGTTACAAAAAAATAAGAAAAGACAAATAAAGAAAGAAAATGTTTGTACATATGTATATACATATATACACATATAAACTCATATTGATGTGTTTTGCATTAAAAATGCTATAAGAGCAGTCATCACCCACTACGTCTGGTCCTAGCACACACCCAACCCAATAACCCACAGCACAAAGACTCACTGGATGACATATTTACAGTGGGGCTGTGATGGCTGCAGGCCTGAGGATCTGCTGTTATAGGACAGTCAGCCTCATCCCTCGCAAACTTCAAGTGCTGATTCACTGGGCCTGACCTTCACAACCACTGGGCCAAAGCCAGTGTCTGCATCCCATGATTAATGAGAGAGAGAGTGGACAGGATAAAACAGAGGACGAGCAAGAGTTTGTGAGTGTGTGAACAGAGAGAGAGACAGAAAGAAAGACAGAAAACAGAGAGTTATAACTCAACTGTCCTATCCAGTTCAGGTTCCTACATTACTTGTGAACACAGACAGGTAGTCAATTCTCAAAGCAGAACCCGGATTTCAGTAACAGTGAGCTGCTTTCATTAGGGCCCAATTTCAGCACTGACCCTTAAATCTCTTATTGTACCTGCACTTCTGTTTATTACTAAACCGCATATACAGAATTCTCCATACTTCCAGAACTTCAGAAGTCAAAAAGTTCCAGACTTTCATAGACACTGTCTGATTTTGTAAAACACTGGAGATATTATAGACAAATAAGAACAAGCAATCAAACAATAATAGTATTTAGAAAATTCCTTTATATTCCTCAAAACTGTAGCATTTCCTAAACATTCCTCTTAGTTGTGCCACGAGGGAATTTTCTGAGTAAGTGGATCCAAAACACCACAGATCCACTTACTCAAGGGCACTGAATTAAGTTCAGTTAGTTCAAATTAATTTCACGCTCATTTTTCCTTGCTTTTGAGTCTCTGTGGAACGTCCCACCATTAAAAACAAATAAATAACAGAATATTTGTTCTTCCATTCCAATGAGAATTAACAGTCAGTTTATTATTTTCCTTGCAAAAGAGTTCGGACTTTTGGAACTCATGTTGGGTTTAGAGATTACATCTTTGGTTTAAAAGATTAGTTCAGGCCAAAATGAAACTTCTGTCATGTTTTACTCACCCTCATGTCAGTCCAAACTCATATGACTGACTTTCTCCTGTGGAAAGCAAAATGCAAAACAAGATATATTGCAAAATGTGCAGAGTGCTTGTTTTCATAATAGGGAGCAAAACTGTCGAGCCTTAAACATGAGTAATGACTTTTGTCATAATGAGTAATGAAATATCAGTTTCTCTTACAAAGAAAGATTAATCTGAGTATGGTGCCAGTTGTATTGTATTGTAAAATTGTAATGCTTTTATTTACGTTTTACATAACTTTTTTTTATTATTATTTAAATATATGAAACTTGACAGGACCCAGCTAACAACCTAAAAAAACATTGTTAAAACATTTTTCTTATGTTTCCATTAGGTATCAAAAAACTTTAAAAATGTTATTTTGAAAGTTCTAAAAATGTTCAAAACATCAATTTTTTAAGTTATATTAACGTTCTGCTTGCTTATTAGAACATTAGAATTTAAGCCAACGTTCTGAGAACGTTCTCTGTTAGCTGGGCACACTGTGCTGTAGTTCTTTTGTGTCATTGCAATTTGGAACAATGTGAGGGTGAGTATGTGAAGAGAATTTTCATTTCTGGGTGAAATAAACCTTTAATACATCCAGCGTTAGCAATGCGATCCAGCAGAGGAAAATCGCAATCTGGGCTGCGGTTCGTACTGCAGCACATCTGCTCCCTGCAGCTTCTCTGTTTTCCTTCGGAACAGCCAACCACTTCTGGAAGCGGTGGCTTGACATGGAAAATAAAGATGAGTTTTCCAATAATTCAGAGGGGGGTTTGAATGACAGCTGCTACAGGACACTGTGCCAGGAAATATGGAGTGGCAACTACAACTCAAGGTCCCCCTCTCGTTTTTGGAGGCAAAGTCAATGGCGAAGCCCCACCTGAGGGTTTCTGATTAAAGTATGTTCAGAGAGGCCACCTGTCTCCCTGCGATGAAATCAATCCAGACCGCCAAGAGCCCCCACGCCTAAATCGAAAGTTCCCTCTTTGCCATCAATCAGAGAAGAAGTGTCTGACAACTCTTTGAGTGGCATCTGGTGTCTCTGCACATTTTTATGAGCATCAAGGCCATTATGTGGCTGTTTGCTGGTCTTCGCCGGCACTGGGCTCACCTTGGGCTCTGCTAATTTGGCACTGCCGAGCAACATTGACATCAATCACTTGAGAACAACCAATTAGCCTCTTAGCCTTGGCTCGCCCCAGATCCCATTACGTGTCGTCAGAGAAGCGCAGCACCAATCAGAAACAATAGATTTCAATCAAATGTGCTCAAGAGTTACCGGAACAAGCTCTGGGAATATATTGACTCAAAAGTCCAGGAAGAGGAACTTCCGATAACAGTGAATATTACTACAGTGATTTAAAATAAAGACTGGCAACCAGATCTCACTCTCATCTAGGGTAGAGGTCTCAAACTGGGGCCCGTAAGATTTTATGGTACCTTAGGAGTTAATAAGTTATCCTTAAAACAGATCAGCAAATAAAAATGTCGCTTCCTACGTGACACGCTGCTGTTTTTTTAATAAAAAAAATGTATGGATAACTTAGTAGCTCTTAAAATGCCAATACAAGTAAGTCTTTGTTCTCGTATGTATGACAGAAAAAGTTTATATGCTAGATGAGACAATAACTGTCTATTAAAACAAATTTTTTTGCAACTGGTCAATTTCCCCCATTGAAAACAACCACTCGTCTAGTGAGCCACAGGTATTTGTTTAAGAAATGTGATCTTTATAGCAGCTCTTTTAGGATGTGTGAAACATTGCCCTCACCTCCATCACATGATTTCATACATGTCCACGCCTGTTGATTTATTCCAGAGAATTCAATTACCTATTTACTGCCTCTTAATTTATTCTGTCACTTTAATGTTTACACAGCTGAATGAGCGTCTATCATTGTTGTGCAAATCTTTATCTTGTGGGATCCTAAGGGGATACGAAGCTTCTTGCCAAAAACAAACATCAACAATATAGACACTAAAACTCGCTTCTAAAACAGCTCTTTGATTAAATGGCGGTACACAGTATAGATTTAGTATAGATTCAGTATAGATACAATATAGATACAGCATAGATTCAGTATAGATACAGTATAGATTCAGTATAGATACAGTATAGATACAGTATAGATTCAGTATAGATACAGTATAGATACAGTATAGATACAGTATAGATTCAGTATAGATTTAGTATAGATTTAGTATAGATTTAGTATAGATTCAGTATAGATTCAGAATAGACATGTGAAAGTGTCTGTTTGATGTGTATTAAGCTGGTATTTGGCAGGACATAACAGCTCAGATCATGAGAGGGCTTGATGTCTTTAACATAAAGAACTGAAGTCTTCTTTCAGACATTTAAAATCCCTGAAAGACTTCTTTGAATTTCTCACATCATTTTGATGCTGAGTGGTAAAAACTGCAAACATGTTTTATATCTCCACAGTGCAAAGAGATTCTTAAATAATACTTTTCAAGTTACTTTTCAGGTACTGAAAAGTACCTGTGGTAACTACATGTCTTGTGAAGGAACTTTGTATGCTGTAAAGAAATTTAAACACATTTAAACATGCAGCCTCAAGGTGCAACACACCAAATTTCACATCAAATAACTAAAATCACTGGTTTTGACATCCATTATCATCAACGTGTTTTGTGACTAATGGTTTGAATGTTGTGAATTAAGTGAGCATGCAGAATACAATGTAAAATGACATGGGGGTGAGTAAAATAATTTACTGTGTTTTGGTGATTTTGGATAAGAGAGAGGCTGGAAAATGTTCATGTAGAACTAAATGGTGACGGTTTGGGACAAAAAATGGAAAATGCTACAAAAAGAGTTCTGCATATTGTGCCTTTAAAGAAGTGCAGAATTGTAACATTGTTTTTTCCATCGGCCGACATCCATGGAGATCACAGAGATGAGTCAGACACACAATAAACCATCTCAGTGGGTTCCAAAGATCACAGCGGTGGCCAATGACTGCATGTGAACGTACAGAACCTGCCAACAAACCAGCACTTAGCCCTCACCCTCCCTATATCGGACCAAATGTTAGTGGAAACAGTGTCTACAAGCCCTTCATTGAGTGGAGACCGGGGGAGGCCCTTAACATGGATTAGGACAGCAGAAGAGTTGAGATATTGCTTCAGAATATCTGAAACGCTCGACTCTGGAGAGGGAACAGAATAAAAGATGTGGAATCGGAGCCTGGGGCACCACCTCAGGAACTGAGATTTCCTGCTGGCCAGCTAATGACCTTCTACAAAGAGAAACCCTTCTGTGCTGTTCCACACAATGATGGTTTTCAATCTCCCATCACAGAAAAGAGCTTCTGTAGAGAGAAGTACCATGCCTCAACAGGTTCCCGATAACAGAACCGCTTGGAGAGGAGGACAAAAAGATGAATGAAAGAGGGGGGGGCAAGAATATGACTCAAACCCGACTACCTCTGCTGATGGCCTTGGATCATAATAGACTTTTGAGGGGTTTTGACGTGGCTCCTAATGTGGCTGCTGGTTATTTATAGCACTTCAGAGCCGAGCTCAGCAGGAAAAATTAAAGTTCTCTGCCATTTATCAGGGGCCTCATTAAACATCACATCGACTCCCAGGCAGAGGCAAACAGCACTGACATTAGCTGCCTTCAGATGAGTCTATGGCATTCACAATGGACTTTTTCATACAAACAGTCAGTTATTAACAAAGTCCGCCTTCTCCTCTCATTTTCTGAGCTTTCCTTTCAGCTTGTTTTGAATTAGGCCGGTTCTTTGCGTTTCTTCTATAAAGAACGAGATCTTTACCAGAAGAAAGACCTTCATTGTTTCTGAGCCACAGACGTCAGGCTCTCAGAGTTTGCAGTTATGCAGATGTTTGCTCCATCGCCCGGTTAAATATGCAACAGAGTTACTATCTTTTTATAAGCAAAGAGAATATGGAGCCCTCGGGTCTATTTTCCATCAACTGGAATATCTAGGAGGAAAGAATATCTTAAAAACGGCACTCCAGGCAAACAATGAAAAGCATAATGCCTCATGAGACGGCCGGAACATGGCGGATCTGGGACTCGATTCCGCAAAATAAGTCTCTGTCCTCCAATGATAAGCAAAAGTGAGGGGAAATTGTGTATTTTAAAACAATCATAAAACACCAGAGGTTTCATGGGTCTCTATGCAAGGCTGTTATTGTGTGTGTGTGTGTGTGTGTGTGTGTACACACAGAGGGGAGGCTTAAAGAAAGCCAGGCAATATATAAACGAGTTTGAAAATGAAACCGAAATGGAATTTGAAGCTACACATTAGATATGTCAGCCACATACATGGCCATTCCTCCAGCCTTTATAGTGCTTTCTGCCCTTATAGGGGTCATGTTCAATATTCAATTTAGACTATGGCAATAGCTTTCCTTACCCCCAGATTCACTCTCCGCTTTATCCAGTAATTACGCTGCCACGGTCTGAGAATTCCAATGGAAAACTTTCATCACTGCGGCAAAGGAACCCCCTGTTTATATTTACATTACATGTATACATTTGATGGGTTCTTTTATTCAAAGTGACTTGCAAAGCGTTCGAGATACATACAGTTCTTTGTTACATTTAAGTACATTTCTGAAGTGTCTGCGCTCTACAGGAATCGAACCCTTGACCATGTTACACACCAGTTGTGCTCCAGAAAGCTATTAAGTGTCTGTCTGGAAAGATAAAATGAAACAAAAAGCAGAATCAGGTGTGCACAGCAAAGTCATTCAAATTCATTCAATATGTTTTCCTGGACAATGTATTACCCCAAATACTATTTTAAACAATTATCTACAAAACTTTAGTATGTTCATAATAAAACAAGAACAAAACAACTTGCCAACACACCAGCTTAACACAAGATTTACTACAACTTGACAAAAATACTGATTAAGAAAACTGTGTTAACATATTGCTTAATGCTTTTAAAAAAGTGCCAATAGCGGCTCTTTGAAAAACAGGCTGATATCAGCTGACTGCAGTGTTTAAAATGATTGGCTCACCTAATGGCCTCAATTTCCTGATTGGTTCACCCTAACAGTGACATAAAAATTATACCCAGCTAGCAGGAAATGTTCTCAGAACATTAGCTAAAAGTTCTCTCAAAGTTATCAAAAAAATGTTCTTGCAGTGACATTAGCAGAATGTTTTTTAATGTTGTACATCATATCAAAAAGTTGTCAGTGGATTGTTTCTTATAAACAAACAATAATGTTAATACAATGTCTAAAACGCTATTGCTTTAAACATTCCTAGAACTTTCAAAATAACATGTTTTGTTACATGATGGAAACGTTCTTGCAACCTAAAACTGTTGCGAGGACAATGACCACAAAACTATAAATGCAAAACAGATGTAAACATTTCTGCTTGAATGAAAGCTCACAGAGGGCTCTTATTCATCACTCCTGTTGTGTCTAATATGGACAGCATGTTGTGCATTGACTCAGTCTTGACCCTGACGACGCTGTCAGTGCTGTGACTAGTGGACAAATTCGACATGACAAGCATGCAATGTGATCTGGGTGTCAAGTAAGCTGCTCTGGACAGAGATGTTGCTCTCTGCTGTAATTAAGACTGGCAGTCTGAACAACCATGAGCCATTTTTAAAGGAACAGTTGACCAAAAATTCTGTCATTATTTACTCACCCTCACGTCCATTTCATGGAGCACAAAAGGTGAAACTGAAAGTAAAAATTGCATATGAGTATCAGAACGGCGAATAAATGGTTTTGGTAAACTATCCCTTTAAGGACTTAGCTCCCTTTAGACTCTTTACCGCCATCTCTGTTTGAAACATAAAACTGCAGGATACTTGTGGAGTTATTTTCTTAACATGGATGACAAGTTTCAATTCTAAACAACTGCTG
>JAZGTK010003217.1:0-28152 GCA_036877625.1 Ambastaia sidthimunki | reverse complement strand
TTTGTAGTGAGAAAAGTTCTACAGACTATAAAAAGAAAGAAACAGTTCTTTTAAGAACATTTGACTGAATGGTTCTTTGTGGATCTGAAATGGCATCTCTATAAAGAACCCTTTTTAGCACCTTTAGCGCAGTAACCAATTTACATTTTCACATTCAATCCACATTTCTCCCCATGAGAAGACAAAAACCTAAATCTACAAACTCTGTTTGACTGCACCCAGATTTACTGCACAATGCAGCCCTGCACCACATATAATGCAGCGATGCAGTAAATGCACCAGACAAACTACATTCTCTACTGTGAACTCAGATCATCACTACAATTAATCAGAGCAGCGCAGTGTCGCTCTGCATTCTGTCTGTAAACACACACTCGAACGTTCCTATGTGAAGCATGGGCCATGATGACACACACACACACACACATCCATGAACCATCAAGCAGCAGGGAAAGAGCCACAACACATAAAGGAAAAACGGGTCAGGCACCCCTCTCACGCTGGCAATCATAACAAGAGGCCTTCCACGCTCTCTCAGCTCCAGCCACGCAGCATCTGTCTGTCTCCGGCCGCCTTCCACAAATGTAGACGTTACAACTAAACTACAGTTCCAATTCACCTGCCTGTTTGATGCTCCGCTCTCACACATGACAACACATTGATTTTACTTCTGCCGGCGCGCCGACGTCCGCCTGAAGAAATCCATTAGGCCGACACTTCTCGTTTCCCGTGACTGACAGGGTGACAGGCCAATGCTTTCCACCCGTGTACGTTTGACGGACAGCTCGACACTTAAACAAGCCCTCAAGTTGCTATAATAGTTTAAAACACTTTCAATTACCTGAGTCAAACAAATTCAGCCGAGCAAGCGCATGGCTGCGTCTCTGCAGGCTCACCGGCCCCGGAGTCACTCACAACCTGAATGCACAGATATAAAAAGGGTTTCGAAACATACGGGGCCCCAACCAGCATTACATCAGCTATATTTACCACATAAAACAAATATTCCCCTAATATCATATACAGAGAAATGTTGTTTCATGTTCTATCCATTATATTTTCTTAGAAACTTTACGCTAGCCCACTTTTCTCCTGCTCTGGTTTTTGTGTGGAGTTTTTAATATTTTATTGTATTTGTTTTGCTCGTATACGGCTGCTTATTATACTTACAACAATCATACCATAGTACTTATATGCAAAACAGGGGGATTTGCAGTCTGGGAGAGAGAGACAGAAAATGAGAAATAAGGAGAGAACTGCTTACACTAAAGAAGACAAAAATTAAGGTCAGAGACATAAACAGCTCATAATAGCAATGCCACCCAATAATGACGTGCCGCATAATTTAACCAAAAACAAACGATTCGTTTCAAGGAGGCATTTCATATACTTCTGTGTTCTGTCATTTTATTTCTAAACAAAACTGTGTGTGTCCTTAATGACCAAGGTCATCTCGCTGCAGGAATACAGGAGACAGGTTTAGCGAGTTGCTGGGCTTTCCTGTGTATTTTTATCCAGGCCGAATCTGGTAAAAACGCAGTCCTGTCACAATCATTTTGCCACCAGCTAGAATACTAATAAAACCCTGAGAGGAAATGAATTAAAATAAGTACTTGATTAAGGGGACACGTGCGGCTGAGGGTTTTAAATTCGAACGTGCGAATATTCATGGCTGTGACGTTCGTCCTCTATATTTTTGACAAAAAGGTCACTGTCAACCGTTTAAATTCTTTGTGTATTTTTGGACGGCCTCTCAGAAATATTTAAATAAGTGTTCTGCGCTGCAAAATAAGTAGTAGAGAGAAAGACAAAATGGCATAATGGAATCTGAATAATTTTGAGGAAAAGTTTTCCAAGAATCACACTCCAATACACACCAGAAGAGAAACAGCGCAAGACAAACAAATAAATAAACAAAAATGCACGTCTCCCTCAAACAAACGAAGGCATTTGTTGATGCCGTGTACACAATTATAGGAAAACGTATTCGCTCCAGACCTAAACAAACTGATTTCTGCCGCATTTTCCGGAAAGATCAAACTAAACTGTGTGTTCCCGGTGCGACTCACACTTTTTCTGTCTCTCTCTGAACATCTACATCCCTTCATTTAAAAAAAAAAGAGCGATAGCTCGAAGGAAATGAAGCCGTGAATGTTATAGTGTGCTATGGGCCCTGATGGTCTCCGTAAATGACATGGGCTGCTCAGTGGTGTGTGTTCTCCTTTCCCATCCCTGATGTAATGACCCGTCCACACTAATGCCTCCACAGGGCACCCTGAGTACCTCCAACCCCCACCTGCACCTCTATAACTACCCCCACCTACTGCGTTCAGAAGCGGCTCCTACTGTCTCTCCTGCTGGATGATTTCATTATGGGAACTTTGAAATTCAGCGCTGAGTGTTTCTCCATAAATTCAAATTATCCCCATTCAAATTATTTGGGGAAAGTTACACTTTTGAATGCAAATACTCGGTTTTATGTTCTCTCCATCTCTGCAGGTAAGTGGCATGAGGATTTATACACTGTTTCTGAAAACAACCAGGAAGGGGTGAAGCTCTTACAACGGCGAGTTAATAAGACTGGACATGCGACAAAAGGCGCAATACGGCGTCTTTCAAATGCATTTCGTTGTCACACTTCTGTTCGTTTAATGAAGTGCTGACGTACGGCGATAAAACGCAACGACAACAAAAACAGAAAGAACTTTAAAATCCAGCTGCCTCCCGTTTCGTCGAAGTTTTATAGATTTGCATTAAGTATAAATAACAGTAATTAACATTAAGAGCCTATGTGTTTACAATCCAAGCGCAGACACGCAATATGTAGCATGAGTCAGGGATCAAAACGGAATCAGATGCCAGTTTAACACACTGGCACAGATTTTTCCCACTTTTTGGAGCCGGTCCACCAAAAGCTGCCGGCCTGGTCCCCCAGAAATATTAGACTCAAATTATCAAAACGATGAAGTCACACTCTCTTTTATCCTTGATGTTTTCAAGTCAAGGAAGGAATAACTGAGAGCGCAGGAGACGGGAAAGACAGCCAAAGGTTGTAAAGTCCAGGGAAAAATATCTTCCAGTCTATTTTTCTCACACTCTTTCCCTTCAGCCTGCGGGTTACACTGTGGCATAACACTGCACAGATATACAATTATCATTACATTTCATTATATGATTGTGAACATTTGAATTCTGGTAAGAGAGAGCACTGACAGGCATCGAGAAATTTAACAGATACATTCTCACACATACGCTTTTCTTACCTCACTCTCTGTCTAACTCGCTCACACACACACACTTACTTTGCTATATAAATGGGGACATACAGTTAAAATTGTATTATTTTGAAGCTAATCATAATTACACTAATCCTGTAAAAAGGACTGATTCCAAACCAACCTCTTATATTTTAGAATGTATTTTTTTAAACAAAAACATAATTTGCTTTCAGGACTTTTCTAAAGTTAGTTCATTTTTAGTGACTTTTTCAAGCTATAGGCAAACAAACACACACACACGCACACACACACATGCAGGGTTGAAAAAATAAAAAAGGACATTTTATCCTGTATCTGTTGTGTTTCATAATCTAAAGCTAAACTGAACACATTTTGTTTTCCTTTGATTTTGTGAAAACACTCAAATTGAGAGCGAGGCACATCGATAAGTAATAATCACAGTGTCAATAATGTTAATAATCACAGCCCTTCACTTTACTCAACACTTTAACAAGATTAGCAGGTCTCTGTGTAACACCAAGTGCCATCAGTATGTGCAGTGATAATGTCTCTGTCTTCCTCTGTTTGGTCAATACTGCGGGCGCCACACGCACACACACTCTGAGCTGGAGTAATGTGACACTCTCGCTCTAAGACCGTGTGGGTCACATCCTACAACAGCATTGATTTTCTTGATGAGGATCTCGTTCGTCTCTGTTTAACCTGACCGTGTCAACGTACCCCTGAACAGAACCAAACCACTATCACCATTGATTCCCGCTCCGGCTACAAGACTCTTTAGCATTCCGAGGTTCCGCTCTGTTTGGGTGGGACGGCCCCGGCGAGCCCAACTGCACCGCAGCTGCCCGAACGACTTGTTTGAGGCCGTCGCGTGATTCGCCAAATTCATCTCTCGAGAGATTATAATGTATTTTCCTGCTCGTTAAATCACACATATTATTTATGCTCAGAGCCAAGTGTCCATTTAGAAATGAAAATCAAATTAACTAATGTAAATTCTCATATCAGACATCAATCAATAAGCAGTCGCTTGCAAGAGGATTTGTTATTCAAGTAAATTAAATACGTTTTATGTGGTTTGATGACATTGAAAAATGGAAAATATATAAAACTGGGGGGGAGAAAAAAATTGCATTAGGGAAAGTATCTCTGCAGAACCAGGGATGTCTGGCAATCCCCTCGAATTCAGATTTGAGACAGAATCCAGATAAAAACTGCACCCTCTGCTGTTGTGTGTGGATAGCAACTCCACCAGTAATATAGATATTAAAGATAAAATAACTGACAAAGCTTCAGATGACCTCTAATTTACATCTAAAAACATTTCGCTTTTTATAATTATTTTTTGCCTTTTCTAAAATCTGTAACCATAACTAAGAGTGTTTTCATGAAACATGGTGAGGTCAGTAGCTTCATACAATGTGACCTTGCATTAGCACACTGTGACAACATAGGACACCAGACAAAAAAAAGGAACAATTATAAATTCCTTCCCCTAAATCTGTCTCTGGATTAAGAGATGAATGAGGAGGAATAATTATGCCTTAATTATTCACGTTTCTCCCAGGCATTTTTCAGACATACTAAGAAACAAGCTCTTCCGCACAAAAGCGTATCAATTCAGATAACGTTCTTCAAAACCCTTAAAAAAACATTAGGCTGACCATCCCTGATTTCTGCTAGAAAAAAGCAACAAAATCGAGTGGCTGCACTCACACCTCCTTTTTCTCGATTTCTGCCTCTCGTTCACCATACCTCCACCATTTTTTACAACCCCAGACATACCCCTTAAATACTACCATATGCAAATCGGGTGCATGCAATTTGCATATTTAAGTATTTAACTCCGCATATTTATTGGATTTGGAAGCCTGGCTGATCATTGATTTATCCGCCCCTGGCAATCATATTTCCATATTTGTACGATTTTAATGACGGTGATAATTCAAGGATGCACAGAGTATATGTTTTGAACGATATGTTTAATTATGTCCTCAAAGCATCATCACTTCGGCTGGCTGATGAAGAAGAAGAAGCAACTGAACCAAGGAGGGAGAAGTTATCAAAAATATGAATCCCTGAAAACAGCCGTTTCCCGTCGCCTGCTTCAACTCCATCGAGAGCAACGACAGCAGATAGAAAAAGGGAGATTTCTGTAATTGCTGTGCGGCCACGAGCTCCTAACCGCAAAAATTAAGGTCAAAAACCGAAATCGTTTATAGCAATAAAGCTTTGAGATTTAAGCATGTAGGATACAGAGAGGGAGAGATGGAGAGAGGGAGAGAGATAGAGAGACAGCGAGCCTGCTAACCTTTGTACATAAACATGTGATTAAGTGTGACACTCCTTCACGACAAATTCAATCACGGTTTGAGAGAGAGACAGAATCTGGCCCTCTCTTCTCCAATGGGGAAACTTTCTCTGCCACATCCTTTTATACGGAGTGTCACTATTTATAGGTTTACCAACAGGAGGAGACGTTCGAAAACACACAAACACGCTCACACGCGCACGACAACATTGACTAGCGCTCGGACAGTTGGCTACACAGAACAGTGGAGAAATGTGCATTATTGAACAGGATCTGTGGAGTTCGTATTGTCATTTTGTAATTAACCAAAGAAAATGGCTTGAATTACAAAAAAGCTCATTTGTTTTATTTTTTAAAAAATGTAATTAAAAAATCTAAATAAAATAAAAGAATGAAAATGATCAAATATCCTGTAATATCGTGTGATGGTTGTCTTACTTTGTCACAAATCGGATTTGCATGACTGTGCTAAAGTTTTCAATCATTTTGACAAGATATGTTCCAGCATTCAAATTGCAAATGCAAATACCCCATTGTTTTTCTCTGTTATAATATTAAACAGTATTTGGTAATTTAATGTATCTGATCCATGTAATAAAATGCAATTAGATGTATGCTAATTTCTGAACCTTATGCATAATTAATGCTATCTACACAAAATGTCATTCATTGGCTAGGTGTTCACTCATTAAACTAATTCATTTTAATAGATCGGCACAGTGGGTGGGGCAAAAATCAGTCATAGTCCTTATAATGTCAGTGGAGCCCACTCACATTTCATTAAAACTCCCACTGCAATCAAAACAGAATATTTTTGAATATTTTGTCTAATAATGGCAATGATCAGACTGAACAAAAACAGCCAGAGGTTTATCAAATAATTATGCATTCCTTAAAAGCACATATTTAAATCTTATTTCTCTAAAGTATGTTACAAAATGTACAAATAAAAAAAACACCTCTTTATTTACATGCATTTTCTTCTTAATATTTTGTTCTATTAATAAAAATTGGTTTCCATTAACTCCAGCAGTCACATAATAATCCAGGTGAGCAGATTTATTTTTAAATAATAATCCCATTTTTAGTTTGGCTTTCTTTGGGTTTTTTCCTGTCTCTGCCATCTGTACAGTTATCAGACCTGATGTTTACTTGCTTCTTCTCTTCCCCAACACATAATGATTTGAATAGACCCTTGTGTGTTCCTTATCAGATCTGGCTGTCTCTGTGTGTGTGTGTGTGTGTGTGTGTGTGTGTGTGTGTGTGTGTGTGTGTGTGTGTAGGGAGGCTATCAAATGTCTTCTCGGGATAAAACAGAGGTAAATCTTTGCAAACAAAGACGACACTGAAATATGTTAAAATAAAAATAAACACTCAAACCTGAGACTGGCTTTTATCCAGATATATAAAACTGTGAAATATAACAACATCAGTGAGGCAAGGCTGTTAGCTGTTGAATTGATATGTAAAGAATACATAAAACATACTAAAAAATTTGCAATTAGAAAACTGTTTTTCAAAGCATGCATTCATATTCAGTTCATATTTTAATGCACAAAATGCAAAAATGTAAGAAAAATTCAACAGCGCTTAATTTCTTACGTTCTGGCCATGAAGCTATTTAAAAACATTAGTAAAAAACAACTGTATCTATCTGAACGATCTCATCTGACCTGTGTGTTTTCTTGTTCTCCACGCCACACCTCTTAATGGTGTTTTTCCAAACACACACTCAAACACACACTTACATATTCAAATACACTGCAAAGAAACGGTCGCAAATGTTTCTTAGGTTTGTTACAGTGCTCAACAGACAGCCACATAATCAATACACATAGTCTGTGTATTTTAAAATCCGTTTTTAAAAAGCAAAAACACAATTTTGTACGTGGGGCGCAGCCGGCAAGAAGTGGCTAAGATTCAAACTTCACACATCACACAGACACACCAGATCTTACACCCTCATTATCATCAGTGCTTGTTAATTTGGCAGTGCTGCACTGTTACTGTATGTCTTCTTTTAATTAAGGTGCTCTGTAAGGGGATTTCCTATTACATGTGCTTTGTCCTTGCCATAATTGCCCTCCCGACACCCCATTTTCCTCTCTTTCTTTTTTCTCCATCTCTCACTTCAACGTACAAGGTCCCTGGACATAACGCCACAAAATTCCCCCCGGGAATCGAACCCTCACCTTGCCTCTGCGTGGCCCAAAGGATCCCACGCAATAACACCCAGTGCGTCTCAGACTCTATACAGTGTGTAAATTATTTTGCTTGTGTGCACCACCAACACTGAAGTTAACGCACGGCACAAAGAGAAAAAAACTGGTCACTACTTATGTGATTTTCGAGAAAATGTTTTTGCTCTGACATTCAAATCAAATGAGTGCACTTTGACAACGACTCCACACACGGTGGGATCCGTTCAACTGTGAGGTTGTTCTTATCAAAAAGAAAACTAACGCCATCTGCTGTCCACACGGGCCCAAACTACCCCATAGCACCAACATCTCTATCCCAGCCGGCCTTAATTGGGAAATAATTGCAAATTTTAAAGAGGACAATTTCATCTCCTTGCCTTATCATTTATTTCAGTTTCTTATTCTGCCCTGACACACTGAAAGAAGGGGGGAAAACTTCAATTAGCTGCATTCTTGAAAGATGTTCTTTGCCTTAATGTTTCGAGCAAAGAACTTAAATTCATGTAAATAACGAGTCTCAATTAAAAAAAGGGAAGACAAGCTTTGGCCAATTATCCCGGCCGGTGGAGTCTCTTGGGTTGAGAGAGCAGTGAAACTCCACTGGCTGAGTGCTACACATTAGCTCATTGGCTTTTGAACACACAATAAGCAGAAAAGCCCTCAAGTCATTAGTAGGGAGCTCTCGGTTTCTTTTTAAAGCCTTCTTCACTGTCTTCTAAATGTGGCGGCCAGCATTTAAAATCAAACACACAGAGGACTGTGACAATTAAACCTTTCTTTCAAATAATAATAATAATAATAACAATATAGGCTACATATTTGTATAAGTAATATTTTTTGGCATTGTGAAAAATGGTTAGAATGGAGTATAGGTAAAACAAATAACTGATAACTGGAAAACTGTTTAGTTTCTGTAAGATTAAAGAAAGATATTGTTAAATTTAAAGACTTATAAAAATACAATTTCATATTTATAATTCCTGTAATTTTTCTTCCATTTCTCACAGATGCCTGGAAAGAAAAATAGGACCGGCACTTACATGAAGCATATACATGATCAGAGAGCCAGTAAGGTGGAGTTATACGGATTCATGTTCATGCTTAACACCCAGCGATACAACTTACAAGACCACAGCGCATAAATACATATAGCTAAAAGTAGCATGTGTCTTAATTTAACGCTCACTGACACTGGATTTATATATACGTTGCTTGTATATGCTTATTTATATACGGTATAAATAAGTGCTGTGGTGAAATCTTCTTGTTTTTTGGAATGTGTGATATCACAGTGTAAGCTCATGATCTTGCAGACATACATATGGTAATAAACTACTCTTGTTTGCTCAGAGTTTGTGTCAGCTTCATGCCACCTTCTCACCGTGTGCAATCAAATCGAGGTCTGTACGCTTGTTTACTTCTGTTTACCAGAGAAGGACAACAGCTAATGTTGTGCTAGTGTCCATCTCTCTGTGTAAATGTATGCGTGCCGGTCTGAGTGTCTCACTCCAGTTATGTATGCACATCCATTTTTTCACTCTTCTTCTCTCCTTTATTGTAACTATTTCCTCTCACCTCCATCTTTAACGCTGTTTATCCTCTGACTTCCCTCACACCGTCTCTTTTCCCCTCACATTTTTCTGTCTGTATCTCGCAGTAGCCTCTGAACCGAACGCACAAATTACATCCCCTCCACCTTTTTACTCCACACTAAATCTTTCCTTTTTTCCCACTTTGCTGAGCCTGAATATTTCATCCCCGCCATCAAATATGCATCCCATTAATTAAGTTAAATTACTCCCGACTGCCAAATATTCGCTGCCGATGACTGTCAACACAAGACGCATGGCTTTGAACTTCTAATGACACGGCCTCACTTTCAGCTGAGTTACAGCCTTCAGAAAAGCGTCCGCGGGCACACGATCGACGCCCGTCCTCGGTGCCAAAACCGGGAATTAAGTGCCGGTTTCTTTTTCCTCCGGCTTTTTAACAAGCGACACAATGGATGACACGCGCGCACTTGACAAGCAAGAACTTCCATTTTAATTATATACCTTTTCCTCATCTTTTAATTGCTGTTGTTAATCAGTCATTAACTTCGCCCGCCCCCCTCCCGTACGCGATTCCTAAATCTCCCGCGCAACGTCTCGCAGCTCAATAAATTCCCGCGCAGCCCCTCCTCGCGCCAGCGCTAACATGTAATTTCATTTATTTTTAAAACTGTCATTTTTCCAAACAGAGGTATTTGTTATTTGTTCCAAAGGGGGTTGACAGTAAGGGGATTTTAATCATAACTTGCATTAAATTATCAGTCTCCGGATCTGTCAGAGAGGATAAATTCAAGTCGACGTTAAAGACGCTGCTTTTGAGTAATTGTGTTCTGGGCAACACTAATATTACCACTGACTGATTCCAAACAATGGTGATTGAGCTATAGGGCTATTTGCCTTTCACCCTCCCTCGATAATTCCAACCTGTCCGAAAAGCCAAAGGACTCGATATGAGTACAGATACAGGGGTGACAATGGGCCTATTTGTCTCTCCTCCCTCTGAAAAGAAGCAGATGTTTCTGGAGGAACTGACTTGGAGTAACGTGAGCCAAAGCGGTACTTTAAACAGCAGATCACGCAGTGGGAGGGGTGAACTGATATGATATGACAGACAGGGCCGAGATGGCTTGACAACAACAGGAAAGGCTTGGAAAAAGATTTCAGCACACACTACCAGGGACGAATGCCTCGCAGGACCTGGGTGCAACAAAGAAGAAACGCATTACAAGACAACTTTAACTGTTCTGACGATGGTGTACACAAATATAGCAAATGAACATGACAAATTGAATAATTCATCTCTTAAAGAAGCATAATAAAAATGTTTTGTAACCGTTTTCTGCTGAACCAATACATCAGAATATGTGGCTCCCTCAAACACTTGAGAACCGACCACTTTCATATGACATTTACTACAAATAAAACCTTACACGCTTAAAGGAAATAGTTCTGAAAAGGACAAAAGCACATTGTATGACCTTGATCACGGATCACACCGAATAGCTCCACCTCCATCTGTCTGAATGAAACCTGTGATATATTTGGACAGCCAGATCGGATTGTCCGTTTTAAGAAGACAACGCTTCTTAATATTGTTATTCAACCCATACGCATCACACAGTATAGTGCTAACCCATAATTACAATCTATGAGCTGGCAGTACGGCCATGACAACAGTACTTAAGTCTTGTTAATATAGGGTGTCTGTCCTGGCCCTTGTGGCAGATTGTGCAAAGCAAGTAACTTTCTCTAATGTTGTGAAAGAATATGATTTATACGCTACTGATAATTAGCGTTGTTACCATAGTGAAACAAAAATTGATTATTCGTTTAGGCGTCCGGGTTTTACAGGTATCATTAACTGTAGAAAAAAATACACATAATCACTTTAAAAGCTTTGAAATGTGATTTTAAGAACGAAACCTTAAACTACTAAATTAATAAGCATCTGTGCTCGGTCTTAATGACTGAGGTCACAAAGTCAAATATTCCCTTTTTAAAAGTCAACGCAAACTACTGAAAATATTTCGATTAGGAAATTTTGACGAATTATGACTACTTTGTAGCTGAAAAATCAGAGTGTTAGTACGGGCTGAGAGCGGGGAGGGCCAGGCCCTGGGAAACAGATATGTGGCGTCTAGACAAATTATAACCTCATCTGTTTTGCCTAATGAATTATGCAAAGAGGGGACCTGGCTTGGGCTTGGTTAAAAGTAAATATTTAATATTCATCCGCGCAGTCTGAAATTACAAAACACTTTGCATGGCTAAATGTTTTTCCACCCCAGTGAAATTGCCCATTTTGGCCAATTTGGTTTATGCGTCTGAAGACGTTGATTTGGATATATCGAGCTTTTAAACCCGGTCTGCTTGGTGAGTCTCTTTTTGTTGTACAGTAACCACAAATAAATGGCTTTCACAATTAGAGGTTTAAATAATGCGATGGCTCATGTTCAGTCCTAAGCAGGATTCCAATGAGCTTTCTAATGCATGTAATGATTAAGTGTAATTCAAATACCAACTGTGTTGTTCAAAATCTGACAGGCAATAATTTGCTCTATTATATTGTGCCATTTAATTGCCTGCTACCGACAACCTCTGACGTGCCATGAGGCAATGATTTACAATTACTCCAGCAGTAAAGATCAGTGGATGACAATATAATCATCTACACAGAGATCCCTTCTCACAACTAGTGAGGCAAGTAAAAATAGTTTGGAGCTTGTAGTTTTAACTCCACTCTATTTGAGGATTATAAGATATTACGGCGGCGAAGGCCTTCGAACAATAGCAGTTGTGTTAGGAGAGCTGACTGGGCCGGGATGAGGGAAGTCAAGATGTCGTTTTGCTGTCAGAAACGGGCCTCACGTACGTACAGAGGGGCGTTTTTGTTGGGGCAAAGTATTACTGATGTTAGAGTTTAATCTAAATGAGGAACCGTCAAGCGAAAGATCAAGCAACAGACTGTTCTGCCTCCATCCTCTTATGAACTCCGTTAGACTGTATTACCATATAAATGATAAAGGATAAAATAAAAAAAGCGGCACGTACACACAAAATCAATATATTGCTGTTCCCAACGTAGTCGCCTGATGTAAATGTTTCAAAAAGACAAAATAAGCAATCAGGGGCCTCCAACAGAGACAAGAAAAAACAGCGAACACCCAACAAAGTTAAGTATCGTGCCCTAATTTGAGTGTGGAATTATGGAAAACAAGTTTACTCCATATTAAACCAATGTTTCACAGCATTTAAGGAGCTGATACATAATTTAGCGCTTACAAAAACGAGCACAGCATGTCGGGGGCGGGGGGGTCCTTAGAGGGAAGGCAAGGCTGCTGAGCGCAGTGCCTGTTTAAAAATGATGGAGGAGAACCGGGGATTCTCATTAAGTGGCTTCACTCCACCCCGAGCAGCAGACACTGGAGAGAATGCAGACAAAATCACAGGCTCGTGTTTCCCCATTAAATATGAAGGATTGTGCAATATGTGCAGGCAGGCAGTTTGCCGGGGTCAGCCATCGCCTGCTTTCTGCTGTTTCTGCAGGTCATGTCATGATGACCGACTTTACTCTGCGTTCAATCAGTTCCCCGTGTTTTAGGAGATGGGGCAGGAAAATAATAACACCAGGCAGGGGTACTTTTAATGAGGACAAATTAGACTTGAAGACTTTAAGGCAGTGGAGAGCTGCTGGGGACAAGAAGTTTCATTACATGACCCACATGGAGGGAACGTTTTTCACATGCACTGATTCAAGTCATTGACAGGCTGATCTGACTTGATTTTTAACTTCACTGCCTGTCAAAACTGAGTGGGATGCCACACCGTGCCCTCACGACCACAGGCGTCCACACTTTGGTGATGTAATGCTGCGTATAGCGTAGGGTACAATAGCAGTCCACTGTAGAGCTTGCAAAAGGTGCTAAGATGCATATGGCAAATGGGACACCTCCGTGGTACAGCGTTCTTCATGCAAGCAAAAGCAAATGCAAATCCACAACAAATACACCAAGTTGCTAATTTCACAAACGTCTAGATTTTAGCATCAGAACTAATATGTACATACACAAAGCATTAGTCAATAAAAAACAGCTTATACCCAGCTAACAATTTTAGATTGTAAAAACGTTGCCATTTCCATTAAGTAACAAAAATGTTAAAAACGTCCAGTTTTTTAAATGTTTTATTAAAGTTATTGCTTGGATATAAAAATGTTAATCAAGCATTTTTTTCATTCTGTTTTTAAAACGTTCCACTAACTACTTATAGAATAACGGTGCATGCATATGATTTATGACGTTAGAAAAGCATTACACTAACATTACTGCAAGAACATTTTGATAACTTTGAGAGAACTTTTAGAGAACATTAATTAACATTATGAGAATGTTCTCTGCTAGCTGGGCAATGCCAGCAAGTAAAACACACTGAATCGTTCCTACAATTGACCAATCACTGATCTAGAATCAGTCATCCACCTCACAAACCGTAACCGCAGGCTAAAACTGATCCCAAACCGGGTCGTTGAGGTCCGGCTCCACAATCACTCACCAGCACTACTTGACATGGCTTTTACTTTGATCTCCCCTGTCTCAGATTCATCGCCTGCCGACTTCACTGACTCCAATCTGACCCAGATAAAGACTCTGACCTTTCCGACCAACTCCATTACATGCAGCTGTACTGGCTACAAGCTTTTAAACGACTGCAGTTTAAATGTGGCCATTACTGAGCTGGTGTCTGCACAGATTTCATTGTCAAAGCCCAGTAAAGGGAAGATGGCCACACAAAATGGCTCTTGACCTTCATTTACATTCGTTAATCAAATGTCACACAGAGTCTGCGTGTTATCAGTAAGTCTGTGTCCGTCTCCGGAGAAGACGTGTGTTTTCAAACAGGTAAACAGAAAGAGCTGCTACTGGTACGTGTCCGGGGAAACGGTTAAAGGATAATCTTTAAGTGAAATTCAGTATTCTCTGCTGCTAATTCTAAACACAAAATGCAATGTGCAGGTAGGACGAGATTTATTCAGATCATTAAGAGAAAAGAAAGATTGAATCTAATTATAAACTACGCTGCTAAAATAAGAATCGGCAAAAACGGATCTCTCGCCGGCGCTGAACGCGGGTTATCTTGAATAAAGTGACCAGTGTCGTTTTGTCACATATAAATAACGCGTAACCTCACCAACCGATTCGTTCCAATAGAATAACCATGTCGTGAACAGCACAGCTAATGACCTGAGTGCTACATTTTGCATTCTAATTCATTCACCACCTAATTGTGAGTGGACACCACAGATATCCGCCTTCTCCCGTTCCATTTCTCCCTAGACTGCAGAGAAGCCTGGCTCGGAAAGGTCAAAATGGCCGACATTAATCAGATCGCCATATCCACGGCCCCTCCCCGCCATCGTTACTGTGCTAATCACTCTGGGTTTGGTTGCAAAGAGGTTTACTCCTAATTATTGTCATTAATAAATCAGACGAGTCAGGCTGTCGGGATGAAAGAGAGGCCGTCGCTGCTTGCCATCCATCAGAGAGCCAGAGAGCAGGAGCGTCCAGTCATTAAGAAGCCTCTGAGACACACGGCCGCACTGGGGACTCGCCGGCACAGACAATAACACAGCCAACTTTCTCATCAACCTGTGGCTCCGCAACCAACCAGGAGCAGCCGATCTCGGAAAATCATCAGTCAAATACACAGAGAGAGTTAAAAATGTTGCTAAAAAGCAGGAGACTTTGGGAATTCGTAAAGTTTATGGTAATAACAGTATAGATTTAAAATGAGCCGAGATGGATGGCTGCTTTTATAATTATGGCTTGTGTGCATTACACAGAGACTAGGCTTGTACAGTGAGATTCAAACGTCTGAGACCATATTCAAAATTAGGATTTATTTGGTATCAGTTTAAACTTGTAAATAAAGTTTTAAGGTTATAAAGTTATGGTGTAGAAATATCTAGGATTCAGCGCCATCTAGGTCACCGACCTTATGTTTAACTACTTCAACATTTACTTACAATCTACTTCCACTAAAAAACACAAGATCTTTTAGGTACTCAAACTATGCTGGTATAACGTACATCATCAGGTTTTCACAAGCGAGTCTATGTTAGCTTAAAAAAGGGACAAACTAAATACTAAGAAATTCTCAAATTTTGACTCAATACACGCAAATTGTTTTGCAGATAATACATTATTTTTTTGTTAAAATGTCTGTATTCGTTTAGAAAAGATTGCAAAACAGAAGCACTAGTGATTTCAGACTTTTGGATCAATCTGTATGTCTCACTACATAAACATCATTAAACAAACCCCTTTGATAAACTCACTCGCTTACACTAATTCTTTATCCATTTTATAAATGCCTACATTTGCAGTATTGTAATTCATTCTAGTCTGCCTATAAATATGATAAATATTTATGTCTCATAAAACCTCATATTGTATTAAGATCCATTTCGATATCTCAACAGGAGAAACGAAATACATCATATTCTAGTGCTTTAACAAACTCAGAACAGAAACACTCACTCAGAAAGCTGTCAACATAAAGAAGTGTACTTATTTCTAAACACTAACACAGAGAGACACACTCACTCAGTCCTCGTGCATGTTGAGGGCACCAGCTCAGAGTATCTGTGCGCGTGTGCGCGCTCCCTGCCGCATGGAGAGAGAGATGGAGAGAGACGTGGCATCGCACTGCCATCACATCTCATCAAATTAAGGAGGTCCATTCCACTTAAACGAGTTCTGTGAATCTAAAATCGAC
Organism: Ambastaia sidthimunki; assembly: GCA_036877625.1. Lineage (NCBI taxonomy): Eukaryota > Metazoa > Chordata > Actinopteri > Cypriniformes > Botiidae > Ambastaia > Ambastaia sidthimunki. The sequence continues at coordinate 12,077 of JAZGTK010003217.1, read as the reverse complement.
CATTAATGCAGTGTCATGTTAAATTAATACTGTCATCTAAATTACTGGTATGAATCTTTCACATTTGAAATGAGACCAAGAATGACTTATTCATTCTGTGCTATCTCCTCTGATGTCATACCCATTAAACATAACCAGCCGGGCTGTCGTGGCCTAATTGTATTAGAGTGTTAGGAGTGTTAGGCTGTTCAGAAATCATCATTTAGTATGCTGATCAACGGCTTTACAGTACTGAATAATAGCAGAAATGAGTTGTGCTTTCGGGCACGCGCAAGTGACAACATGTAGAGATCGGGAAGATGTGAATGCGGTGCGTGCACGCGCACACGCACATGCACGGACGCGCACATGCACAGACACGCATGCATGCATGCATACATACAGTATTCATATCGCCTTGATGTCCACATCCCAACTACATCCCAGGGAACATTCTCAGAACGTTGACTATCGCTCTCTAAAAGTTCTCTCAAAGTTATCAAAAACGTTCGTGCGGTAACGTTAGCACATCACTTGCATCCAATACATGCATGTCATTCTTAGGTTGTTAACAGAACGCTTAAAAACCCTTACAGAATTATAATTAAGAGTGTTTCAATAACGTTTAATGACGTTAATGCAACGTCTAAAAAACTGGACGTTTTGAACGTTACCAGGACATTAACATTAAAAATACTTAACGTTTTTGCTACTTAATGCAAACGTCAGGGAAACGTTCCTACAACTTAAAATTGTTGGGATGTCAGTTTTACGCTGCACCACTGTCACGCCATGTACTGAAGGTTATTTAAAAAAAGAAAGGAGGTCAAGGTTTCGTTTGTGATATGACAAAAATGAAACCAAATATGTTTGAAAATAATAATAATAATATTAAATAAAGTTGTCGAGTAACGTGTCTTGCATTAAAATTAAAGATGTAAACATAAGCATCCGCACGTCTCCAGCAGCAGAGAAATATTCATCGTCTTTGTATGCCGAATACGTGTCTTACTGAAAGACAAGCATTTTAAAAAGGGCACACACTGCTTAAAACCTGCTAAAAATTAAGATTTTTATTAATGTGTAAGTGAGTTACGCTAATGTAATCTGGTAATGAGCCAGACCTCATAAAACTAGTAGGGCCTCGACTCCCTCTTTCAGTTTTATGGAGGTGAGACCGCTTGTGATTTACTGTCTATTTTTACTTTCCCATAGCACATTTCATGTTTAACATAAACGCAAAGAGAAAAATAATAACGTTTTGTGTCTGTGTGTTTAAGGTATATATTTAAAAAATAAATAGTGCATGGTTGCTATTTGCTTTTTAACCTGTATAAACCAGTACAGCACATTTAGGATACGATACTGTTTTATCATCTTTTGTTAAGGTTGATACATTTTGTAAAATCAATAACCTTTATCTCAAAGGCGTCTGAAAACTATTACATGACTAGAAATCATAGGTCAAAAATTTCAAACAGCCCTTACAAATAGTCACCAAGGTAACTGCAATTTTTGCCAGTGGTTATTATAGTTTATGCCATAACTACAAGTGTGGTAACTTGGTAGCCACCACCACTGTCGTAAAAAAATGAATGTTTCTAACCCTTTCCATATTCATTACAGTTTAGGTTTTGCTAAATATGTTGTTACCGTCGTATTTTGTGTTTGTGTGCGTGTGTAAAGGTATAAGGTACCAAAAAGATGTTTCAATACGTTGCCAATATAATACGTACCAAGGGCAAAATGGTTAAAACATAATATGAGCATGTGTCACCATCTAGTGGCAAGATGAAGAAAACTACTAATCCATGTAGCAACTATACTGCTCAAAAATAATTCAGCACCAACCACGTGCCAAGACCTGGTCATTCAACAACTCACAAACTGGACATTTGGGGAACTATACAGTTATAATCCACTTCCTAAACCTGGGAGAGAGACTAATCCATACATTTTGCCATGAGCGAGCTATTCTGTGTGTGAAAGGTCCAAAGATCATGTTCTGACAGGTTTATGTGAACTCATTTCACCTAATATGAAAGTAACGCAAGGTAAAATTCTTCTACGCCCAATCACAATCATGCAAAAAATGAATTCAACAGTTTCAATCTTGGTAAACATCAAACCAGCAACACTATTTCGCAGCCAGTTTCAGATCATGGCAGGACAACCTGGTCTGACGTTCTTCTAAACCAGTAAGACCTGATGAAACGTGGCTGTGCTTCTCACAGTGAGGCCCAGTAAACAGTCTCGTATTCAAATTCTCATGCATCGCGACTCTTCAACTGACAGCCATTGCCACAGGCAACTATCTTGCGAGGCCGATGTGCATTTCAACATGGTGCAATCAAAAAAATGTCAGATGGACCAAAACTGGTCCGAACAGAAACAGAAGAGAGGCAGAGAAGTAAAAAAAATCTTAAGGGCAGAAATAGGCTGTCTGGTCACATTTAGAAACTCAGTGTCATAGGAAAATAGCACCATCGGACAAGTGTGTCCATTTAGATTCATTCCCCTCGCTTGGCTGTGGTTGTGCGGTACCTGAGGCTATAAAGGAGGAGGTACGGGAGAAATGTGACCTACCGCTCATAGAGTTCAAACCACCAGTGTGCTGTCAGTCCACCTGTGAGCACCAGACATACAGAAAACACTCTTACCACGATACAGTGTATGCATGCAGTCTATGTTACGTGTGTTTTCTGTAAGATAACATTAAAACATGTTTCTAAGCTATGGAACGGGTAAGTCGTGAGGAATTTTAACAGTTGCAACAATAACGTGTTTTTAACTATATATGTATGCCCACACTTTTTTTCAATTGCGTTTTGGGGCTATAATAAGCCATAAGGAAAAATAGTGGGGTTCAAAAATCAATGAGCAGCTATAGTACTTTTTAACACTGTACATATAACCAAAAACTACAAACAATTAGTTTTTTAAGGCCTTATACAGACTAATGTCCAATGTAATATTTCAAAAATGAACTCCATGCAGTGTAACAAATTTTCTCAATCTGTTAGTCAATAAACAGTCAGTCAAATTAAATTAGATCTCTACAGCACTCACAAATGTAATAAAATGTGCATATAATGAGATTATAGCATTTTATTGGTGCCCATATGCAAACAGATTACCCCTGACCAAACGGATTGTCATAGTTCATATTAATAAGAGCCATATTCCAATAAACAGATATTAACACCTGAGCAAACTGATACAGATACATAAGACTAAATAGTGTGTGCTTTTAAACGTCTAAAAACATGGTTTGTTCTTCCAAAATACACAAAGAAAGACTTCAAATATGGTGGATTGTTTTAGAAATAGACTACAGAACAGGCAAAAGCCCAATACCTGTTAGATTGTTTATACGTAAAATATCTGCACCCAAATATTCAACAGTCGACAAAGCTCAATAGTTCAAACTTCTGCCTACCACACTCTTTCCAGTTTATAAATGTCACCAGGGAAGAAGAAAGCTTGTATAATCTGGCATCATTTTAGAGGCTGCACCCTTATCTAAGTATTCCATATCTTTTAACCTTGAAAAATACACCAGCCTAGTCAAGCCGAGCGAGAAATTCCAGTTAACTAAGCACAGACACTTCATAGAAGTAAGCCCCCAACATCTTGGTGCCCTGAATATAGTTGGATCTGTTAAGGCAGAAGAAAAGAGGAAAAATGCTAAAACAAATCGGAATTAACATCACAAATCATCTTATCTAACAGGTTAGAGCTTCTTTGTTTGTAAGAATAAAGTTTGACTGTGAGGGTGATCATATAACTGCAAATAGCGACAAGAACTGTAAATATGTAGCCGTTTCAAAACAAGACCAGATGTTTGTCATACCTGTTGAGTTTTTCGTTCTGTGAATGAGCCCCGTCGTCAGAAGCACCAACAGGAAGCAGCATAACATTCTTTCCTGTAACTTCCTGGAAGGTCAGAGTCACGGGAATACTTCCACCCTCACGAGTGAGGTCAGGCTCCACACCGAACACTATAGAATAAAACATACAGAAGATTTATACAAAAATATAAATTCAATGGTGTAGTTAGTCCCTACACCTGTAATTTTATTTTGTTTCGTCTTTTGTAGTCAATGAATCAAATTTAAAATACAGGTGTAGGGAGGCGGAGAGAGAGTTTGCCAAAATTGTGGCTCTTAAGGCGAAATATTAAGAGGGTGCAATAGCACCACCTACTGTGATGGAGTGTAAACCAGATACCGCCACTAAATTGTTTACATTATTAGCATGTGTGTAGTATTAGCGCTGTATTAATACTCCTGTTATTAATTTCACAAGTATAGACATACTGGTATATTGCAACACCCCTAATTTCAAATGTAGCACCCTGTGATTTATTTAGCGAAATGTCTTACCAGTCTTCATGGCTCTTCTGCCAGCCATATAGTGAGGATGGTTAAAGTCAGACACCCAGGCTCTGGCTCCATGTCCCAAATATGCCTTCAGTTTGTTGGGACTCTTCAGTCCCTCAAACTTCTTCTCCAGGTGTGTGATCACCTGAGATGAACAGACATCAACACAAGTCAACACAAGCACCATGTTTATAAGTATGCAGACCTGTAGGAGCTCGATGGAGCTTCACATAAGAAAACACCACAAACCTGCTTTTCCACCACTTTAGGATCCATGTCAGGTACCAGGCGAATGGAGAACTTGCCGATGACTTTGCGAGGAATGACAGTTTTTGCTCCTGGATCAGAGAACGCACCCTCAATGCCATGCAAAGAAAGGCATGGGTATCTCCAACGATGCATGAGGATTTGCTCCTGCACAGAGATAAAACAATAACCACAACTAAGTTAATGAAAATATAGACAGATTAGTGATGTAACATCATATAGGCAGGCTGGTGAATTCATTGGTTCATTTATTATATTTTAAAGCCTGTGCAAAAAGCTTTTAAACAGTCATGGAGGCTGTTACATAGATAGCAGCACTATTTTGTCAAAAGGATAAAAGTAATTGCAATATATTTTGACAATTATGATGATTATTTGACAATTTGAACTGCCATGATATGAACATTTAAGATCTTATACTGCTGCTGTTTAAGTATCAAAGCTTAAAGAACAAAAAGACATAAAACAACATTTAAACAGCAGTTAAGACGTGACAAATACAAACTCAAAAGTGGTTTCAGTTTCTCTTTTTTGCCCGCTTGACTCATTCAATTAATTTTGGTAACTCAGTATTTAAACACGATACTGTTGTAATAGTAATGTATCATTTTTTTAAAGTACGTAAATATTAATACTATATTTATATTTATTTTTGCTTTTAATTCCTCAAGCCTTTGTTTAAAACCGAAACATGCTTTACATTAGAAATCTGCTCAATTCCTGTAAACCCTGGAGTTGTTAGACTTGTACAGTAACTTGTAACTTTTGTGTACAGTAACTTGTAACTATAGTAACAATCAACAAAACCCTTAGATTACATGTAGGTTACTGATAGAACAGAAGCTCTGCTGCTCCATTATGCGAAAAATATAATCTGTTAACTAAATTACAGCCTTCGTTTATTTTATCTGTATTAGAAATGACGGCTACACAATTATTCAAAATGATCAGAAATGTAAATTCTATGAGCTGACAGTTACCTTGGTGTCATGCAGCAGTTTTTGAGCTCCAGCATCTTTGGCATATTCTTCCATATCAAACTCAATCTTCTCATAAAGTTTCTTCTCATCATCGGTCAATTTAGCCACATCGTCATAAATCCCAGGGATTAAAATCTTGCCCTTATTATCCACCAAAGAGCCTGAAACACAACATTCACGCACATTCTGCCATTGTAAAATGTCATTGAAAGATTCATCCAAAATCTGATCCCAAGAAAATCATCACCATCACCCTGCTAGTAACTTTAATACAACAACAGGTGAAGGCTATTGCAATGACATCAAAGGCAGAGCAGATGAGAACCATGTAGGCATCTGCCCAGGCTTACCCATCAAAACTGTGAGGTCAGTCATAGCCTCATGAACAGATCCTCCAAATATTCCAGAGTGAAGATCCTTATCACAGCATTCCACCTGAAAACATAAACTAAACATTTAAAATAAAAATAAAACTCCCAATACTTTGCCACCTTCTCTTATCCATTAACAATAAACTTAGAAGACTATGTTCTTAAAAATACTAAAATTACTTTAAAATGCGCAACACTTGATTTCAAGCTAGTGATGATGAAATTCAGAAATCAGAAACTTCTGACACTTTAGTATCACTTGTACTGAAAATATTTGTTAATTTGTAAGTTTTTTTGGAGGACACCGCTGAGTTTCTCAATTATGGGCAGTTGTCACAGAAGTTTTTCTTGCTATGAAGGTCATATTAAAACGATCAAGATTTTTTTAACATTTATTTCATTAGCCTTTTTTGTACAGATCTAATGTTTTGTTCAGACTTGAAACACAACAAATCTTAATAATACATTTTAAATTATTATAATCTACACAAGGAGCGAAATAAATCATTTACCATTAATACTAACTGTGTGAAATTAACAAACTCCTCTGTGATGCACATATAGCCACCGTTGGACATTATTAATAATAAACTAAATGCAATGTTAAATGTGTGTAAGAGTTTCTATTTTAAAAGCCCAAAAGGTCAAAGGCTTCTAAGAAACTCTCAGTAAGTCATTAACTTATACCTCAATAAAAAAGTAGCAGATTCCTCTCAGCCCATAGGTGATGCAGGGCTTGGTCTTCCCCAGCCAGTAGTTATCAGAGATGCAGACGTAGTCCACATCCTTAAAGAAAGAGTCTTTCCGGGAGAACACCAGCTTATCCAGCCCCTCTGAGCCAGATTCCTCCATTCCCTCAAAGCAGAACTTTACATTGATGGGAAGTTCCTGTGATAAGAAGATTTAGACTTTCAGGCCAAGAACCCATTGATGGATCAGGGACCCTTTGTTACTGAGTGTAGCATTTTAAATTCAACTTACAGCAACATACATTTAGAACCATACAAATACAGTACTAGTACCAAACTGCAGTATCATTGCAGAAACCTGTTAGGAACCTCTGGTGTAACTAAATTAACCTGACGGTAGTTTTGATGTATGTTTTATTTGCATTACAGGTTTAAATGCAGAAAGATCAAACAATCTTCACTCTGTTAATTTAGTTAATTTAATTAAGTTTATTTGAATGACAATAAGGACATTTAAGTCACAGACAGGATTAAATGCAACATGATTTGATATTTAAAACTGCAGTTTGCTCTTTATTCTATCGTAGGTCAATTTAATGTTATAAATAAAATACAGACGGCAGTCTGCAAGCCTAATTTTAACCTGTTGCCATTTAGAACCACTGATACTATCATATTGCTTTTAATGCATTCTGTTGCTCTGAGGATTTTCATAGAGGTTAAAGAATTACTAAGCATATAGTGTATAGAAGAAAATAAGTGTGCACCTGTCCGATCTTCTGATAGGCCTCGATGATATTGAACCAGGCCAGAACAGGCCCTTTGTCATCAGTAGATCCTCGTCCATACATTTTACCTACAACACAATTAAATAAAATACTGTTATAAAACATTACAATTTTAATGCATCTCTAAACAGGATCTTTAAGTGTCAGTGAGTTTAGATAAAAATTGCAAACTTGTATGTAAGAGGCTCTGTGCACAGCGGAATTTAATAGTTAATTGAAAAATGTTTCAAGCTGTTTTTATTTAAATCTAGAGCAAATCTGAGAGAAATCTAGCCACCAGAAAGTTAATAGGAACCCAGCTGTGAAATATTGTGTGTGTGTGTGTGTGTGTGTGTGTGTGTGTGTGTGTGTGTGTGTGTGTACCATTTTTCTCTACTAGAGTGAAGGGAGGTGTGTCCCAGCCATCCTCGATGTTGGCTGGCTGAACATCCAAGTGGCCGTAGATGCACACAGTCTTCTTGCCTGGGTCTGAACCAAGTCTGCCCAGAATTATCGGAGGCAGAGGGATCTCCTCACCTCCTGGTAACTAAAACAAGACAAGGCTACATTTACATTTGTGCATTTCATTGACACTGTTATCCAAAGCAACCTACAGTGCATTCAAGTTATCAGTATGTGCAACCCCTGGGAATCAAACCTACACCGTTTGCGTTGCTAACAAAATGCTCTAGCACTTCAGAACCTAATCTACTGTATTAAATTTGTAATCTACTATATTTAATCACAGGGTTTGAAAACAGTGTGCAAGTCATACTGACTATTTTAATAATGTTTTTTAATCCTATTACTGTATATGATACAAAATGGTCATTTATAATCAAAATCTTTTACTGTGTAAAAAATAGCATTTAATTTTGGAATGACATGAGGGTGTGTACATCATTTTACTTTCGCTTTTGGAAAAAATGTTTTTTTTAAGGAGTTGTCTTTTGTTATTCTCACTTATTCTGGAATGTTCAACACGCAACTACAAAACCACAATATTGTGGAGAATGTGACACCTACAGTCAATCAATAACCACAAAGTACAAACGACAATAAATTCTGACATTTCCCTGTCCTGTTGCAATAACATGTTTGACAATTTTCTGTTTCATTTTTTCATTATACGTTGAATGTAAAGAAATGCAAGACTGTACAAAGGGCTATATAAAAATAATATTAAACAAATAAAAAATAATAAATAAAAAAACTGATCTGAATAACTGTTCACTATTACAAACCCGGACAACAAAATGAAATTTGCTATAAAGATTGAAACAGTGAAACAGCTTCAGCAAAACCCACCTTCTGCCTGCCAATATCAACCATCTCAACAGTTCCACCAAGTCTCTCAATATCTTTGGCTGCCATCTCCATCATCTTTTTGATTTCTTCTCGTTTGTCTGGCCAGGCAGACACGCTCTGTACAGCCACCCACTGTGCCAGGCGCTTCAAACATAAAATTATTACACCTCAAAGTTAATACATGTACTAAAAACATAATGTGCAACAGTTTGCAATTTAAAAAGCAAATGCAACCAGGCTGATAATATGAAATATTAAAATTAAAACTAAGAAAGGACAATATTTAATACCTCAACATACTGGTCCTGGTGCTCATCCACATATTTAAAGAGAGCTGGCAGATAAGACATTATTCCACAATGATGCAGACACTCAGTTTCTCTAAAGAAAGACTGATGATAAGGAAAAAGAAAGATAGAGGAGTTATAAAGACAAGTTAAAACTCCTCCCATCACTTCAACGACTGACAAAATCATCAATCTATTTATGACAAGAAAAGCTGATTGGCTGCCATACAAACTACAAAACACAGCGTGACATGTTAAAAATGCACCTGTAACTTTCAATCTGTCATGCAGTACTAAAACTTTTGCCAATAGGTTTCAAGCACCCACCCAAGCAGGACTCGTAATAATAACAAATATCTCGCTTACTATTTACACGACTTCCAGCGGTGACTCATTTAATCTAATTTCGTAATTTCTCCATTCGTCATCTTCTAAATATTAAAATAAAATTCAGCTGTTTTGTATTCAAGATCTCTTGACACCCGCGGCGTTAAAAAAACGCTACTCGATACAAAACTCAATGCAGCTTTTCAAAATAAAAGCCCTAAGGATCGCACGTGTTCACGCACCAGTGCGTGATATTTAATAAAAAAATATATATTTTATTTGACAGGATATTCATATTAAATATTTTATCATGCCCTAATCATGTTCATAAAATACTACATTATATAACTATAATGATTTAAAACGAAATAAGCTGTACTGTGTTATCAATTACTTGATTATGGACAAAATCTGCTTGATTATCAAACAGACAAAAGTTTAGGAGCGTGCAAGAAATAAATTATGAAATCCCCATCAAACACAGTTCATCCTTGATTAAATAAATGTGGTTTATTTCAAGTGTGCTTAACTATAGCAACTGTTTTAACTATAGTGAAAAAATGGTTAATTTTTGTAGAGGGGCAATATGATATTGTGATGTAAATTAGAGTTGCATTATGAAAGCTGCAATCCGTAACTTTTTTAAAACCAACATTGGTTTTGGTTAAAAATTAACACAAATCTGTTACCTAGCAAGTAAATGACAGATCAGGGCAATGATTTATAATTTAAGCGGTCAGGTCCGATTTTGTGGGAAATGTCCATATAATGACTGTTCGGGCACTGTACAGTATACGGTGTCGCGCACTGATTCTCAAAGTGTGGTACACGGGCTCCCTCTAGTGGTACACAGAGGAATCACTGAAATGTTAAAACACTTTAAAAAATCATTATGGTACTTGGAGAGCCAAACATTTTCTAAGGTTGTGCTTTATGTAAAAGGTTTGAGATCCACTGATGTAGTGTTTGAAGCTTGTTCTTATAGTCCAGTCTTCCTTGTTCAGAAAACAACTTGTTTCATACAGAGATGGAGTTAGAGACCAAGTTACATATTGCAAGTTTAATGTTTGATGGGAATTAACACATGGCTGTAAGATACAGTGGTGTATTAATCATACTGTTGTTTAAATAAGGTTCTGACTATTTACGAGTCATTTACATTTTTTAGTCCTTTTAGAAAACTTTAGCTACTGGGAAAAAACAGGTTAACACTTACCAAAAACAAACCCAATGCAACATGCACTGTGCAACAAACATCTTTATTAGAAAAATATTTTTTTTTAAATGTCACATTAAAAATGTCCTAACATTTGACATTAGAATTAAGACATTATATCAGTAAATATACATACTGTAGTCATCACTGTGGATAAATAATACACTCAAAGTGAAATTGGGACTAAAAATAATCAGGAAATCAGAATAACCATCAATTTTGCATCCAAAACAAATCATAAGATAATTGCATCAAATGACTTAAATATCATGTCAATTTTGGAAGCGGTTTTAAATTTAACAAGCAGAATGGCGACTTCTGTACAACAATAGTGACACCTAAGACTGTAATGTGACATACAATTACAGCAGATACAGTCACAACAACAGTCGTCAATGATATTGAGATGGAAACTAAGTCAGCCCAGATTGGTGCTTCAGCAGCTGTCATTGCAGGTTTCCAAAGGAATTGTAGATTCTACAGTTGTTTCTACAGTTGTGGAGACAGGCATAGTTTCAGCTGAAGTTGATGCACTTGCAGATGTTGTTTCCTAAGTTGTAGCAGCTACAGCAGTAAAATATGTGGACAAAACTGTAGTTTCAGCTGAAGTTCTTGACTCTAGTGAAGCAGTGACACTTTCCATAGCAATGGTGGTTTCAGTACCTGTTGTGGGGATGGAAACTGAGGTGGTAAACGGACTTGCAGTGACACTTTCCATACCACTGGTGGTTTCAGTACCGGTTGAGGGGATGGACACTGAGGACACAAACGGACTTGTGACTCGTAAAGCAGTCACACTTTCCATAGCAGTGGTGGTGTAAATACCGGTTGTGGGGATGGAAACTGAGGTGGTAAAAGGGCTTGCAGTGACACTTTCCATAGCATTGGTGGTTTTAGTACCGGTTGTGGGGATGGATGTTGAGGTGGCAAACGTGCTTGTGCCTTGTGAAGCAGTCACACTTTCAAGAGCACTGGTGGTTTCAGTACCGGTTGTGTTGATGGAAACTGAGGTAGTAAACGGGCTTGCAGTGACACTTTCCATAGCAGTGGTGGTTTCAGCACCGGTTGTGGGGATGGATGTTGAGGTTGCAAGCAGGCTTGCAGTGACACTTTCCATAGCACTGGTGGTTTCAGTACCGGTTGTGGGGATGGAAACGGAGGTGGCAAACGGGCTTGTGTCTTGTGAAGCAGTGACATCTCCCATAGCACTGGTGGTTCTAATGACAGTTGTGGGGATGGACACTGAGGTGGTAAACGGGCTTGCACTGATACTTTCCATAGCAGTGGTGGTTTCAGTACCAGTTGTGGGGATGGACACTGAGGTTGCAAACGGACTTGCAGTGACACTTTCCATAGCAGTGGTGGTTTCAGTACCGGATGTGGGGATGGATGTTGAGGTGGCAAGTAGGCTTGCAGTGACACTTTCCATAGCAGTGGTGGTTTCAGTACCGGTTGTGGGGATGGAAACTGAGGTGGTAAACGGGCTTGTGTCTTGTGAAGCAGT